>VXAK01016373.1:0-25533 GCA_013399435.1 Arenaria interpres
TATGATTCTATGGTTCTGTCTCTGGCAAGTAGAAGCAGCATTCCTGAAGGGCTTTTGACAAAAAGGTATATTTAAAAGCATAAACCAAAAAATCTCATGCATACATTTGTCTTGCTTAAATGCTCTGCAGAGAAATGTGCATTCCATCTGGAATGGTAAACTTGTGAAGGTACTTTACATCCAAGGTCTTTGACCAAACTAAAAAAACAGCAACCAACCAACATCTTTCCCTCAAAAGATGGCTTTTATTCTTTTGAGCTCCCTTAGGCTGGAAGACCCTTATCAGCCTGAGATTTAGAAGATCTATTAGATAACTTGGGCCAAGTTCATGCAGTGCACCAGTCAAATGGACCAAGACCTTGAACTTGGCATGAAATTTTGTCAATGTGCAGAGGAAGATCAGATTTCTTGTGCAGCCTGTGCTGCCAAGACATTCTACAGCATTTAGTATAGACTGAGATTCAAACTTCCTGCTCAAGTACCTTGCATCACTATGGTTTGGCTGAAAAGTGTCTGAGAGCAGATCACTAGCTATCTGGGTGCCATATGGTTGTCTTTCTGTAAATTATGTGGATTACAGTCTGAATTGAGTCTTTTACATGTCAACAAAGGAGAATGCACTGTGCATCTGAACTCTTCCCATCAGTACTGATCTGTCTTCTTACTGGGTTCAGCTATTCTTTGTTTTGTCTAATCTCTGATGCAACAGTGATGCAGCCTGACGTCTTTCCATGACATTGCCAGCTGAATGGATCAATCATGTAGTAATTGAAAACAGATTATAAAAAGCATGAGAGGAATAATTGTTTCTTTTAAAGAGAATGTAAGTGTATAGACCTAGCAATGGAGATGCTGTTTCCTATTTCTTCTGATGGGATGCATTCTCCTCAAAACCAGCTCACATTAGGTCAGCTGCTTGTTCAGCAGTTAGGAACTTCTGCAACTTCCCAGGTGAGACCTTTCTACCTGCTTCTACTGTACTAGACAAAGCCTATCACCCTCCCTGCTTCCTACAACAGAGAATGCCTTCAGATGCACAGCCTTGCTTTCACTACCAACTACCTTCATGTGTATTTTAGGAACTGTGACTTTATGCTTGTTTATTGCCCATGGCAATATTTAGAGTAATGGTTCCATATTTATCAAAACATTTACTTAAAAATACCAAATGAGCAATAAAGAACTTGCAGAAGCAGAGTTACTGAGGGTGGAGAAAGCAGAATCACATCAGATGTCACTGCCCTCTGCACGTAGTCCCTTCAGGGTCATCTGCCAAAGCCTCACCACTCTGAATGATCTTGTTACTGCTGCTTTTTTAGTCTCCAATTCTGACATGAATACATAGTTGAAAGGACTTGTGTGACTGCACAAACCACCAGTATTTCCAGCCTCATGGTGTGGTCCCACCCACTTATATAGTGTCATGTGGGGGTGGGTAATGAAGGGAACCTGAGTGCACAGCACTTCGAACACAGATTTGAGTGTAGCTCAGGGACATAAAAAAGCTGAGTGCAGGATTTCATTTATACACTTCAGAATCAAAGGAACAAGATTAGATCATGCAACAAAACTCTCCAGAGCTTGGTTTGCTTGGATCTGGATTACATCTTCAAAGCTGTACTTAACTTAAAGTTGTGCTCGGTTGCCACTTCTTTTAAAATAATGTTTTTCTATATAAAAAATGTTATTGGCCAGATGGTACTTTTTATAAATTACAATAACAGTGTTTTACAAATGACTGCAAATCACTGACTGAATACATGACATTATATAAACACGTGAATTGTATACCTTTTATACAAGAGACGTAAAGTACTTTAGTAACAGTAATACATGGATGCAGACCTATCTAGCCTCCTGCTGTCTGTGTTTTTCCCTTTCTCCTTCGCTCCTGTTCCAGCACTTACAGCTGAAATTAATTCAGTGCCACAAGCTTGTCCCTTGCTCTGGGACCCGCCTGGGCAAGCAGGGCTGATAACTGTTCAGTGCGCATCTGCTGAGCACAGTGCCCGAGCAGGACAGGGACTCTGGTTCTTTAAGAAGGAAGGATGTGCGTTTTCACAAGTTGTATCCCTCGCATTTTTCATCATTATACCAAGATTACCCCCACCTGGTCCAGATGATGGGATTTTGTTATTGCATGGAAAAATATGCGGAGAAAGTTGCAGTTAGAAAATACTTTATCTCCAAATTTTGAATTAGAAGATTACATCAAGTGCTAAAAACAGAGTAGTGGTTTTGACATTTTTTTTCCTAAAAATTATACAACATCTCAATGGCAGTGCATGGGACAAAAACCTAAACTACCAAGAACGATCCATCCCCAGGTCACAAGCCCAACACTTTCCTGAAGAGCCAAGGTTAATATTTATCTATGCCCCATGGCAGTAATTTTGAAGGTGTTGATCTTGGGGATTAATTGCCGCTTTAAACAGGCAGTTAACAGTTTAAACAACATTTTTATTGGCCTACAGTAGTTAAATGCCTACTAGCGTGCTGATGGGTTTATGATGATTAAAGTGAATTAAGAGTCTGTCTTTGAATTACATGCTATTAGAGAAACTGGGTCTATTTGAGTACTCTGGGTTAGTATATGTGAGATGTACAGTAAGTGGTGTACACAGAGAGGAAAATGTTCATTTTTATATATTGTATTTCAGACCATTTTCTGTTCTATTTACATTCAGAAATGAAGCTCTCAGGCTACTGGTGTTTCAGTGACAGTGCCTGAGCACACGTGGTCCGGAGGACACAGTCCAGGCTCTGATGCTAATATTTCAGCACCGATGTTACATGGGACACAGCACCATGCTTGAAAGCAGCATTGCCAGGATGCCACAGGTCCTACGCTGGCACTGTGTTCTCAGAAGTGGCTGAAGAATCAGTTGAAAAACTCATTACACTTATAAACACGTTATGTGGATTCAATACAGTGATACAGTATTTATATGACCGCTGGCATTAAAAGAAACCAAAGATATTTGTAATCCCATTAGTTACCTCTGCTTTTACCGCTTAGTGATTAGGCATTTTGAGATCTTCAGTGTGATCAGAAGCCTGAGATGTATATTCTGGCTGTCTGCTATAGCTGACTCTCTCAAAGAGCGTGGTTATGCCTGCTCTCCACAGGGAACAACAACCTGGCTGTGTCCACAACTGCATTCATGTGAGTTTTACATGCTTCCTTGGGCATCTCTGGCAGAGCAGGTTGTACAAATGTGCAAGAGGGAATTTCTGAAGGGAAGGTAGTATGTCCTCACTCCAATTGCAGTGCGACGTGGAGATGTCTAAGCTGCAGAGCTGGCTATAGCTATGTAGCACAGTGTCTGAGCCGCGGCCCTAGGCATACCCTAGCCCCAGGACAGGAATTCCTATCTTTATTTTCCAACTCTGTTGGAAAATACTGTCTCTGTACTATTAATGACTTGGTTCTAGCAGGCCAATTAGTCAGAGTCAACTTGTGATAAATGTTTCTCCCATATAAAATTACGACAGCTTGCTGTCTAAGTATAGGATGAGTGCATCCTATACTTCAGCCGAGAAGTGCGATGTGGATGTAGTGAGGCTATTTAGCGCAGGGCTGCTCATAAACCATAGCTAGCCTCTTGCGTCACTGCTATTTATTTGTGTTGTCTGACTTTTTTTTCCTAATAAAAAATGGCACGTACAGTTGGGAAGAAGCTGATTGGCCTCTTAAAATAAATTCGGCCAGTCAACTGAGGCTTCTAATTAGTAAGCCACAAATTTTGGTATTACGGGGATGCTGCGAGAATGGAGCACAGAAAGTCAAGCCTCTGCCTTATACCCATATACGGAATGTGAAAACAGAAGCTGTTTGCAAAAATAAATAATAGGTGTGGGTACAAAAGTACACTATAAAAATATAAGAGACATTTTATTCATAAACCACCTTCTTAAATAAGAAATAGTTGCAATTCTTAATTCCAGACTGACTTTCTGTGCTTCTCCCTTTTAACGGCTACACTGCTGTTTACTTGCCTCTGATACTTCAAATCCCTGGTGGCTGATTTCTGCCTTTTTCTCTGCTATATCTGTCACCCAGAACCTAACCATTAGCTGCTGGGAATTAATAAACAGACTGAGAGTAAGAAAGCTACCATGGTCCTAAAGACTGCAAAGTCCTAGGTAAGCTGAAGTTCAATATACTAGTCTTGCTATCAAAGTATTCAATTACTATTTGACTTAATTCCTGAAAATACGTGTAGTTATATAGCTGTATAATGTATTTAGTACTGCTGGAGAAAGCACTTGAAATTCTGACTCAGCATATTTAAATCTCAAAAAACACAAAGAAAACAAATAAGATTTTAAGGGATTTTTGGCAAAAGCTGGGCTCAACGGACCACCATACGTTCACCTAGTCATGGTGAGCTTGTATTTCCTGCAGTTTGAACTGAAATGCAATTTTACGTTGTTTTTCCTCAGCTTCTAGAAGAATGTTCCAGTTTTTTTGGGTTTGTTCCATTTATTGCATTTTGTTAAATTATTTATTTCCATTCAGACATGGATTCTGTAGCTTTCAAGCTAGGTTGCCTATGCTATAAATCTTGGCATTGGTCAATGGTAAATGTCAATATCGTTCATGTTCTCTTCTCTACTTCCTTTCGTATTGCTTACCCACTCCAGAACAATGCCAGGAAAATGGTCCTGAATGCTGGAAGACTGAGCTGCTTGTGTTGTGTAATATCATTACTGTTGACTGTTCCTGCTCCTGCTAGAGTCAAACTCTGGCCAAAAATTTAAGCTAAGTTGGATGAACGCTCAGAGTACTCATGGAGTTGAGTGTGCCCATTCATGAAAAATATAGCAAGGGTGAGAATTCAAAAAGCTGCAGTATTGAGGTTTCTCACTCTTGGGACTCTAGTTAATTTCTGATTTGGAATGAAATACATTTCAGAAACATCACCTTTACCACATTCTCCTTTTGACCAGACAGCTAAAGCAATTAAGCTGTGTTTTTGAAGGTGAACTCAAACAAGAATAGTAATTCAAGACCTTAATTCTATGTTTTCCCAGTTTAAAGCCACATAAAAAGCTAGGTGTTTCACCCACATAATGAACAATTAGCTTGTACAGTTGAAGGAAGACTCATCATTCTTTTGGCTGAAAGCAGAAGATGTGTTATGATTTTTCTAGAAAAGCAATAATGCCGGATCCTTTACAGAAGCTTGTAAAATGGAAGTGCAAAATTGTAAAGTGCAGTCTATGTAGCTTTTTCCTCTTTGTCCACTGGTGTATAGATTACATCTTTTCCGTCCATTTCTCCCAGACCATTTGATTTGCAGGTATTTCTCAAAAGGTAGACAGAAGTTGATTGGAGCACCACAGAAACTCAAGGGAAAAAGTTGATTAGATCTGATAAAGTTTATTTCCCATGGAATATTTTAGCTAACCCTACTCTATGAAATAATTAAACTTGCTGGGAAAATCAGTTGTGATTAGAATAAAGTCTCTACCTCTAAGGAAGTAGGACAGTGCTACTTCATAAATGTTGTATTCTTGCTACATATGCTTTAGCCAGATACTTGAGTTCTTGAAGGGCATAAATACTGAGAACAGACCTGGATTTATTTCCTTTTCTATGTGAAGAAAATGAAGGAGAATGTTTTACATTCTGATTTTTAATTAGGTCAGAGAGCAGCCAAGACTGACTTTCGTAGTTTGTTGATTAGGGTATCATTCAGGTTGATGGAGAATGTGTCTGATGCGGCTGAACCAGAGGGTTCATTCTTGCCTTGCTATGAATATTTATGATCCATATATGAGAGTCTGATTACTATGTCTCTCCAAATCAAGTGATGGAAGGATTTAAACCTGGAACTCGCCATCCTTGGCAGTGGCATCGCTTCCCTCTCTACTGCACCTGAGTTGAAAAGAGCAGAGCTACAGAGAGGCCTATGAAGAAGAGACTGATGGAGAAAGAAAGATTGGGGTACTGGAGCAGTATGCTCAGAAGTGATCTGTAGGTCTCATATTCCTTCTATGGACAACATAAGGGATTATGTCACCGACACGTTGACTTCTGTGTCTCTAATGACTATGTATCTAACGTTCCTTATGAATAGGGATTTTAAGCACCTGATTCAAGATTTTGGTTTCCATCAGGTTGGAAAGCTGTAACCTTGCAGCGCTTAACCCCTAAGACTCCAAAGGAGAGATCTTAAGTTACTAACCCACAGAGCATAAAGAAACTTTGATTTTTTGTTGGTAGATATTCAACTTTTGCCAGTATTTAGGATAACTTTTTTTTTATTTACAGTTGACTGAGGGAGTGCAATTCTTCCTTTTCCAAGAAAACCATACTATCATGGTTCCTGCCTTTGTGACCTCAATAAAAGATGCACATATTGCACAGTACCTGGGGCTACATGTTAAATTAATTCAGAAACTAAAAGCAATGCACCAATGGGTGGATTGTTGTTTCTCTCCCGTGCTTTTCCCTGGTGAGGAGCAAGACCTGGGAATAGTCCACAGAATAACTAAGCTGTTTAACCAAACAAACATTGCTGATAAGTCATTTCCACAAAATTGTGCTTTCAACGTAATTGGCAATAGAAGGCACATTCACATGATAGGGATAAAAGGCTTGTAGCCATATGAAGTCTCTTTCTTTTCAAGACAACTGTCTGGCTTTGGCTAGGTTTTACAGTGGAAGATCGCTGTTGTTGGGCAATATTTTTATTATTCTCAAACAGAAATATCATGCCCACCTTGTTCAGTTACCATGCATCACTCCTTTTCCATAGGATTGGACATTTGTCTTTGAAAATGCCTCGAGTATCCTGAAAGTGTGAAATTTAAGGACAAAACTTACCCTAAACAGATAACAAAAAGATGCTGGAGGCATTCCCTCCTTCCTGCGATGAATGAGACATGAGACCAAACTTAACTGAATTAATCTACATGCTTTTTCGTTACATGTGTAAGCTCAAAGATTTGTTATGAATACAGGAACAACTTGATTTTCCCATGTTCCTGACAGCATGAGAGTAAGAATTAAGAAAACACCTAGGTCTCTTAGCTGCTGACATGTTTGGAAAGAGTCCAATAAAGCTTTTGCCCTAAGAAGCCTCACAACCTCTGTGTGAGACAAAATTCAGACAGGTTGTACGGCATAACCAGGAGCTCAGATGTTTCTGTGGTAAACCATCGTGTTCTTCTAAGAGCTGCTGCTTTTTGCCATTCTGTTAACGTTCCCAGATGTTTACTTGTTCTCAGGTGTGAAATGAAATGCTGGGAGAGCCGGGCTGAGCTGCAGCGTGACTCAGCACCCATCGCTGTATTCCTTTGAAGGAAGGATCTGGCAAGCAGTACTGTGTGGGTTCGTGCCTTAAATATGCACATGTAAATATACAAACTTCAGTAGTGAGGAGTAATTGATCTGAGATGACTACTTTCTTGTTCCCAGGAGAGTAAGAAAAGAAAGCATACAGGTAGTGTTATTGCATAGTAGGCAAGTCAGTCTTCCCTTTCATCTGCTCTCAGTACTGTCTGGATTCTGTACAATCAGGCAAATCTCCTGTGTCCCATCCTGGTCTCAGCACTACAGTAAATTGGGACCACCTCCACTGCAGTCACTGGAGAATCATTAGCACATAACCAGTCAGACTTTTGGGACTTCAGATCCCTTTTTATTCATTCAAATTTATATATTTAGAATGAGGTTCTTCGGAATGTGCTACATTAAAAATAAACATTTTGTGTCCTACTGTATGGCATTGGTTTACCTAGAGATAAAAGCCTGTTTCTTGTACCTATACTTAGGGGCCATTCTGCAGTGAATTCCCCTACACACTGAGGAAGTTGAGTTGGAGTAACTCCAGTTACAGTGTGTGTGATATGATGCAACCTTATTGCAAGTCATGTGCAGCAATAACACATATTGCAGCAGAAATGTAAAGAAACAGAAATAGATAGTGGTTTCCTATAATTTGTGTTTGAACTCTGAGCATACATATGATTCTGTGACAAAAGCCATTACATTATTTTAATGCTAGATATGCGGGAACTGATATCATGTAAATGTAACCTTTATCTGGATATTGAATTTCCATTTATTTTGCCTTGTGGGATTGATTGCATAATGAGCTACAGAATTTTGTATAGCCACTAAACAAACAATGTATATGAGGCTTTGCATGGTCTGGGAAGGAAGCCTCTGAATCCACCCCTTCGCTGTTACACAGAATGAAGAGTTCAAGGAACAAGAAAGTAGTCATTGTATCAGAGGAAGTGGTCTTAGGAAAACAGAGTTTTAAACACATCCGTTCCCCTACTCAGTTTCTGGCTGAGCCATTGATTTACTGTGCAATCTTGGACAAATCATTCAGCTTATATCTATAGTATATAACGTAAGATCCTGCAGAAGTATGACATTTTCAGGTCTTAAAAAGCTGGGATACGTCACATAGATCATGTGGTACTGGGATAATAAACTCTACATTTATCAAATCTGGCAGAAGACACCAAACCATTGAAATCCTTGGGGCAAGATATTTTATTTGTTTCGTTGGTTTGTTGGTTGATTTATCTTGGAAAAGAGAAAGCAGATATTTTAATATAAATAGGGAATGTTGGAAAATAAAAACTCTCATTTCTGAACCTGTTTACCTTACATGGGGTTCCTTAGAAAATTACACAGTGGAATTAACTGGCTATAGATCTGGAAATAAACCTTTTTTCTGTGTTTGTTGTTGTCCTTCTGCCTGTGTATGCACGGGACCATGAGCGTACTAGGGGAAAACATAAACTGAACCTGGCCTGGCCAGTTCAATGGCCTTGTCGAAAGGGCTTCGCTATGTGTTTGGGGGAACAGCAAACTGACCTTAATGATCCCTGTGTCGCAGGATTGGGAGTCTCTGTGCTTCTAGATAGGCACCCTGTTAGGCAGCTCAGGCCCTGGGATCAGCAAGAGTAGCCCCAAAGCTTGCTGACCTTCAGGGCAGCTGCCATTTCAGCAGTCTCTCTGCATCTCTGCAAAGATTTAAGTGCATCCCAGCACAGTTCATGAGTCCCTTTCTCTGCCTCCCTGTGGGCTAGAAAGGCTGCAAACTGGGAGCAACAGCATGGCTCCTGGGCCATCCGTTCCTCACCTCTTCATGAAGCCTCAGGTGGTTGGGCACACGAGATATCTCAGGTGCGTTGCTCCCACAAAACAGATGTGGCAGTGGTCACTGAGTGAGTGGGGTGACTTGGTTCTCTCTAGTAAGGAAGCCTGGAGTGCAGTGTGCTGGAAGGAGATGCTCTGGCTGCTGCATGGCTCTGCCAGGCCTCTCCACCATGACACCTGCCACAGTGCTGCCCACGACCCACTAGTTTGGGGCCTGGGGTCAGGGATGAATCTGGCTTTGAGAAGCAGGTGCTGTGGCAGGGAACTAAGCTGGAGACAAATGAGGAAATGCTAGAGATGCTTGATTACTTTGAGCACTTCTTGAACGTCCTTATGGCTGTTACCCCTCAGGAAGAAGGCGACAGAAGGAGAAGTCACCTCATACCAGCAGGAAGGGGCCATGCAATAGCAGCAGAGTGAGCCTGCTCTTCTGTGAAGGTCTTTCCTCATCTAAAAAACATCAGCTGTAAGTTTACAGTCTCACTTTTCCATGCTTGCAAGAGAAAGTCTGTTAAATAATCTGCAGAAAGTGAATGAGGTATTTGTGTAAACAACAGAATTTTAAAATATGAACTGAAAATCTAGGAGGCCTTTGTACACCCACCTTTGTTATTCCCCGTTTAACTGCTCTGAGGCCCTTTCATAAAGTTTTCTTTTTACTTTTAAAAAAAGCATGTACTGTTACCCTGTTAGTGCTCTGGTATTTCTTATTTGCCTCATAGGGAATAGCTGTTTTTATGCTAAGCCTTTAGCTCAGTGTCTGATCCTACACTCTTCTTCCTGACTGAGGTTCTTTGATCTTACATGAGCAAGTATCTTGCAATTACATTTCACAATAACTGCAAAGACAGTGCAATAAACCACAGCAGAACCAGTTCTGGTGGTGATGGAGAATCAGAAGTGCTATATGAAAGTAAAAAAACAAGCCATAAGAAGTTGGTTTTCAGAGGCAGAAAAAGAAAAAAACAGAGTGCAAAGGTAGAGTGAACAGTTCAGAGGTAGAAGAATATTCTGATTTTGCTAAAAGCAACAGTAGCATTGATGTTTTGCTCTTTGCTTTGTATTCATTCCTTTTTTTTTTTTTTTTTCTCCATATATCGGACATAGAGGCATTTTCAAGCAAGATAAAACTCTCTTTTCTCTGTATTATAAAAGGGATATTTATTATTGGCTCAAATGCAGTGGCTTCTTTCCAGATGCAAGATGAAAAGCCTCCACCCCTAGTTTTTAGTAGGAATAGCTTTCTCAGGAGCAGGTCAGATGCCTGGCTAAATATTCCAGGCAGTTCTTTTAGAATGAAATTGTATTGTGTTGCAGGTGGCAACTGCATGAGCACTGAAGGTGCTTGCACTCAGTATTCTTCCAGGTAGGTTTCCTTGTGGGTAAAAACCTTGCAGGCTGTTTTTTTTAGCAATGCGCTATTGCTGTTTAGAAGACTACTTACTTTCATGGGAAAAATTGTGCAAAGTGGTCTGCACAAGTGTTGGCTGATATTTATGTAACAACAACAAATACTAGAGCAGGAACTCAGATCCAAATTCCTCTGAATTTCAGGAATATTCCAATCTTGTTTCTAATCTGTGTGTCTTTGATTTGTCTCTAGCAAATACCAAAGGCACTATTTAAGTATAAGATAGTTCATTAAATAGTTACCACAATCTGAGGAAGTTGCCCCTGAGAAAGTGTCTACATATAAGAGGTGCCTGTATAACCCATGCAGACTTGCAGATTGGAAGAAGTGTTTTGCATGTGATAACTATGCAGTAGTACAGAAGACAATTTGGAATAGTTCAACCACCATTCCTCACTGTTTTATAATTAGTTACCTTCGTTTAGATGCCAAATACGGAAAATTATTATCCTTCTGAACTGCCGTTTCCCATTACTATTTGGCAACCTTAATTTCATTACATGCTGTAAAAAAACTCTCTGTAAACTCTGCTAAGAAACACAATTGTCTTAGCAAAGTGGCTCAAGCATGTGAGGGTTAAACGTAATTTTTTCCCATAAGTCTCATTTGCTCGACTTAGAACTCTTTAATAGATACTGAGCAGCACAGAACTGAAAGTATTTTTAATTTCAGTGCTTTGTATATTTACAGAGGGATTACAACAAGCTTCTACACTTTATCTACATTTTAATAGGTCAGTGTGAACATATGAAGTGTATTAAGGTGGACTGCCTTCCTTATTAAACGTACGTGAATTCGTCAAAAAGCCCTTAGCAGTTGTATGCAATAGGGGCTGGAAAGCCATGCATGATTGAGGTCATGCATCCAGCCAGTTTGTAAGATGATCCCTCCGTACCGAGCCATCAGCCATCCTTAGCATAGGGGCGCACTCATACACGCATTCCTGTCAAGTCATCTTGTGAAAGGCTGCTTGCTTCCAGCTTGGCTTGAAAGTGCAACCTTAATAAAACTCACTGAAGTCTGAGAGAAAATAGCAGTTCTGCAGCAGATAGTGTAGGGGAAAGAGACTGGGATATGCATATGCAGCTGACTAAAGCAGGCTACATGCTGGACTGTAACAGAGAGGAAACAATAAATCTTAACTACTATGCAATAAATATTCCCAATTTTAACTAAGGAAGCTATCCTCATAGTGAAATTAAAAAAATAAGTTTATCCAAGCTTGATTACTAAAGTGTGCTTCTCCAGACCTTTTTGCAAAGACTTTAAGGGAAATTAAGAACAAATTTAAAGAAAGAGGAAGAAAAAGTTTTTCTTAAAGTAGGAAAGGAAAGTAGTAATAACATGTCAATTTTCCTTTCCTTTGCTTTCCTGGCAGCGATTCTTGCTCATATAGGCTGTAATAACCAGCGTCGGGGTCCAGAAGCCAGTGGGAGAAGATTTAACCGGATTCAGCATGGGCAGTGCACCTATACTTTCATTCTGCCAGAACAGGACGGGAACTGTCGTGAAAGCACGACAGACCAGTACAACACAAACGCTCTTCAGAGAGATGCTCCTCACGTGGAACAGGATTTCTCTTCCCAGAAACTGCAACATCTGGAACATGTGATGGAAAATTACACTCAGTGGCTGCAAAAAGTAAGTGTTTCTTTTTTTCGTTTCTCACTAAATGGATTTTTTTGGTGATGCTTATGCTGTTCAAAGTTTTCATTAGTTTCTATGAGAACTGAGGTAGTGACGATTGATCTAGTTTGTAGCTGTGTAGGGGAGAAATGTTTCAGCCACAGTGCATCCTTCTTAGGTACATTGCTCTTGGGAGCAGAGTTTTCTTCACATTGCTGAAAGATGCAACTTCTTAAAGCTTTTTCTCAAGAGACCATGGATGTTTGTGAGCCAGGAAACACTAAAATACTCCAGAGACTCTAATGACAGAACTTACTAAGCATTCCTATAAACTCTACCTACAGTTCACAGCTTCAGATCAGATGGCATGCAGGTTACCTGCTACTCTGACAGCAAAAGGAAGCATTTAAAAAAATCAGCATTTAAAGGCACTGGGTTAAGAATGTCATTGTTCCTCCATAAACAGATCCTGTAATACTATTCTACCCAGCTAATTGCTGGAAAGAAAGGAGAAAGTGAACAGGCATTCACACTTCTAAAACATCACAGTAAAACTTTTTAACTGTATAAATTACACTGGACTTGAAACAGACTGTTTTAATTTGCCTGTGTATATGTGCATTCTTTCACAGAAAGGGACAAATGGGTTTGAAGGTGTTGCAGTAACTTAGCAGAAGTAATTATTTTTAAGAATTTGTGCAATAGCTCTAAACTTTTCAGCATTTTTTGTATGAGCTGAAGTTTGGGCCTGAAAAGACTTAAATATGTGAATAATTTCACTCATATGAGCATTCTCATTCACCTTAACAGGATTACTCACTTGTGTAAAATTACATACCTTGCAGGATCTTGTCCATGCCTTGGTAATGAAAACACCTTGGGGTAGCTGAACAGTAAATATAAATAAACAGTCTTTTTATATAGTTATTTGTAGTATTCCCATTCCCACACTGGCATTTTGACCTGGCAAAACTTAGAAAATTGAGCAATTGAATGTTGCAACTAGTCATGTAAGATGGCACAAGAAAACTGCTTGTACCCATTTGATAGATACATGATTTAATTCCAACAGAAGTTCATACTAAGAATGAATATGAATAAAAATTTAGTGAAGACTCTACTTGGGGATCTAAAACTTCATAATAGCATAGTTATGCTGCCTATCTCATTTCCAAGTTTTGTTTCATCCAGAGAGCATGCAAGACAGAAATATGTTAAAAAGCATATACAGCCATCCCCATCCCCCTAACCCTACTGAAATCTTTAGAGAGGATTTCCTGATCTCTTGGTAAATTAATTTTTCTATTCGCATATCTGGTTCCGGTAAGAGAGAAAAGACTCTGTCCAGTAAACACGTGACTATAAAGCAAAATATTAGCAAGCAGTTCTTTTTTAGACTACTTTCCTCATTTTTTAGTATCTTGGTCTGCTTTGGGGAATGTAAGACTGGAAATGTGGGGATGTCTTTTGTAGAGGAAAGCATTTCTTAAGAAATTATTTTACTGTACCTTGGGAGTCTGAGGCAAGCACTAAAAAGGGGAAAGTTGTTATGTGTGCTTATGCACACATGATCTTACTTGAGCAAATTGCCTGCTGAATCATGCTTATAAGATTTTACTTATTCTGTGTTTGTCCACTAGAGACTGAACTAAGATCACTGTTTCACCGTGAACTGAACATGAGGAAATATGAGTCTCTCGAGTGTGAATGTCTGAGTTAGGGTTAGTCCTCTTACACTTTGGAGGGAAGTAATTAAACAGGTAGGAAGCCCAATGAAAGAGGTTTATATCTGGGGACTGTTTTCTTCTGCAGTGATTGTAAAACTTGCTATGGGCAAAACCATCCCCCTCCTCCTTTCCTTCCCAGCCCCCAACCCTCTGCTCCCAGGGGTTTACATAAAACTGGGATTGTGCACATATCCCCATGTGTCAGTTTTGCCTGGAATGAAAAGACCCATTTCGCTCTGTGATGAAGTGCGGCTCACTCTGAACAAATGAGGCTGATACAGGTCCATTATAGCATCTCTGAATACTGAATTTGCTTTGTTGCTGTTGCCATTACAAAGGATCTGAGCGATAACTCATTTCCTTTCAAAACAAGCATAATGCTTAAGTGTAATGAATATATTATGCAGATATCTCACATCTCATTCTTATACTCTGCATTTATTTTTCCCCCTAGATTTGTAGTATCAGATGTAACTGCTGCCACACTAAGCAGCATTTTGGAATACACCTGCTGTGAATAAAGTAAAGAACAATTAATGGCTATAGGTCTATGAGTGGAAGTGAATAGTTATAATAAGAAATAATGTTTAAGAATTTGAGATATTCTGACTTACATAAAGGATATATGTTTATTACTTCAGGTAACATATATAATTTTCATTAAAATTGTACATAGGCAATGTTTGGCAGGGTGAATTATTTTCTCAGCACAAAGCTAACCTGTAATATTGAAACAGTATTTATTAAGAAAGCTTGAAAGAATTATGGTTTGCTTAACTTTGTAGTATTTTAATTTAAAAATGTTTTTTCCTTGGCATCTAAAGTAGCAGATTTCTAGAAGCAAAACAAGTGTTGGTTTTTTTTTTAAAGGCAATATTTCTATGCTTAAAGCCAAAATTTCTTCTTTGATGACCTACAAGTTTAATTGCAGATAAAAATGCCTTTTCTTGGGGAGCCAATTACAGGCAATTAAGCCCCAGTCTTGTACATTGACATTTGCATATCTATAGTCAGAGTAACTGGGATTGGTTGGCAAACAAGGGACATGGCAAAACGCTCTGCGCAGAAACTACTCTGAAGAAGATGACTGGGTAAACATTTTTAGAGATTTTCCTAGAACTGTTTATTTTAATACCGGATAACTTTCCCCATTGTTTAAGCTTGGGTTTCATTTCTGCAATATGTTTATACTAATAGTTCAAAACAAACAGTTCATCACATTTTCTTTCTTGCAGTAACTGACTGGCACACGTGATACAGTTTGGTATTTAATTGCAGTGTCTAAGTATTGCCAAAGAGGAGTTACATGAAATGTTATCATCATGCCTTGCTTGCGGAACTTTCTGCTAGTCAGCTTGCTGAACTTACTGTATCGATGGACTCAGTATACAATCAGGATAGATATAGAGATGAATGTTTCATATATTTATCCCTCAATCCAAATAGTAGCATTAATTGTTATTACAGCAATAAGTGAGTTTTTCATTATCCACTCTCTCTTTTTTTTTCTGATTACCTAAGCAGAATACCATAAAAGTTTAAAATGAATGCTTAATAATAGTATACTATAAGAAGCTAACACAGACATACAAGTTTGAGTTGAAAGTATATTCAACAATTCTGGTCATCCAGTGTCCAAAGCTGATTATTGTTTTTCCTTTCCTCTGCAAATATTGATGGCACCACTACGCTTAAACCAAGTAAAGAAGCTTCAACTCATTTCCATTTCTATTCAAAGTGCCTGTGCTGTCACCAGCTATAACAGAACTATAAAATGACAAGCTGGATTCAGTCATTAAAGAAAGAAATTATGAGCAATTTTTCTGGGGTACCTGTAGCCATTTGATAGTCTACTTTACAGTTTATTCTTACCATGGTTTTGATAAATTGTCTAGGACATTCCCTGTTGACTTCTTTACTTCGCAGAAGTAACATCTCAAGTTCTCACTTGGGTTTTAAACATGTAAGGAATCTAGGTTTTGAGGGGCACAAGTCATTGTACAGAAAAAAACCAGCTTTTGGAAAGACTGGTGTCTGTCACTGTGTGCTCTGGCTCCATTGGAAGCCTGCCCTTCTCTGCTGTCTTTACCAGCAGGGCCTACCGCTGCAATTAAATAGCAATAGCATGCTTATGCGTGTAGAGTGGCCGGAATTTGCCTTGGATTTCTTATAGTTTGCTGAATATGGGAAACGCCCTTACATGTCACTCTTGCTGTGAAGCTGTGTGAAAGTGTGACAGAGCCTGCCCTGAAGAGGACAGATTTGAAGAGTTGTCACAATATTCCATAAGACAAATTTATAGTAATATAAAGATGGAGGTGGCCATTGCATGTGTAAAACTTTGTCACGTTAAGAAACCAATTTTCCCTGATTGAACTATTACAAGAAATAGTAAAAATTCCATTTTATTTATGATTATGTCTCACTAGGCATTTTATAATGTAACATGTGACCTGAAAGTCCACTTAATATTTGGATGTTAAGTGCAACCAGGAGATCCATGATGAATTCCTGATAATTTTCACAAATAAAAGCAGGTCATTAGATTTGGAATCTGCCATTCTGCTTGTATAAGCATTACTAACAGAGTTGTATAAGGAGTGGCTTTCCAGTAAATCTTTCATTTTTCAAGGCAGAACAAGGGCTAAAAGGAAACAGTGAGAAAGCTTCACCCAAAACTGGCCTCTAGCCTTCTATTTGGCATCCAGCTTGAACCTGGAATTCTTGTTTAGACCCAGAGGCTATTCACTATTCTAGGTGCTCCTTTTTGCTTTGGAGTCAAAGAATTTTCATATCCAAAGCAGAGCCCCATCCTAGTGACATTTGAAGTGCAGTTCCCACAAACCACTTGCAAAAAAAATTACAGTATTCAAGTTAGTGGGATTACTTACATAGTATGTACTACTCGGTGGGTAAGTATATATAAAAGCCATGGAGCCTATGGAGCAAAAATAGGTTCATAGAAACAAACTGGTTCTAAGAAAATGTTTGAGTGTAAAACCAAAATTCCTTATTTACCTCCAAAAAATCTCTTGGCCAATAATATGCCTGCATTTCAAAGCTTTATTAATCAAATTGCTGAAGTCCTTAGAATATTCTGAGGTACCCACAAGAAAGACACAAGACTTCAAATGTGGAAATGCCTGAAAGTTTTACATTATTGGGGGATAACCTATATGGCAATGTTTTTTTTAAGAAGCAGAAGAATCAGAGAAGCAGACTGAAGGGCAGTCTCACATGTTGCCACATTTGGTAGCAAATGACTTAAAAAAATATTTCCCATGCTTGGACAGAAGGCTTTATCATAATGTGCAGTAGAACCTGAATATGTTTATTTTCAGTGATGACAGCTGTAATTAGGAACTTTCTGGTAACAATAAAATATTACATTTATTAGTCATCAGAACTGCCCAACCAACATGTCCAGTGGGAGATCTCATTTGGAGCACTGAGAGCTTTTCTAAATGAAACTGATATAAAGTAAATGGCGTGTCATTTTGAGGGTGCTGAGAACTTGTTGTTCCCATTCCCGTCTGTGGTTTGGAAGCAATCTCTGCTTCACAGTGCTGGGTGCCTTGGAAAAAAGAAAGTCAGTCCATGTGGGAAAAGTATAGAGCTGGGTATTTTAGGCCTGCATCATCCCACCCAAACTTCTGGCCAAAACCCAGAGATACCCAAGATAGGTTTTTCTCTGCTGTGGGTAAATCTCTCAGTGCTGTGCCAAGAGACAGTAGCAAGCCCAGAGGAAGAGACAGCCATCTGAACTGTCCTGTGGAAGTCCCTACTTCTCTTCATTGACTCCAGGGAAATCCTGAGCAGCTCACTTCCTGATTTAAATGCCTCAGTTAAGCGGGATGGATTTAAGCTTTACTTCTGTCCGTGGCTGCAGCGTAGACTTTCCCTGTGACTGCAAGGAAATCATAAAATTTAAGTATTCCTGTTTCCCTTTTCTAACACAGATATCGTACTACTACTCAATTTCACAAGGCTGTTGGGAGGCTTAATATGTTATTTTTTGTCTTGCTTTTGGAGTCTTTCTGGTGGAAGGTATTTTGTGCTATTAACAGTTTATGTATGACAATAATAGTTTAAATGTTTACAGAAAATGATGTGAGATTAAAAAAATCTTTTGGAAGGAAATTAGTTTTAAAATTAGTAACTATATTAATTTAATAAAAATAGCAGATAAATGCAAAGAATAGGAATCTATAAGGCCACATATCTTTTGCAGGTTACAGTGGAGTAAATGGATTATACATGTTCTGGTAACAGTGAGAATGGTCCTCGTTCTTGCAGTGTTCTTAAAACCCATTGAGTAGCTGCTGCCCCAACCTACATTCATCTAAGCTGAATAAGAGTGTAGTTTAGTCTTGTACAGATTCTCAGGAAGACCAGTGAGGAATGGCTTGTTTTTCAGAGCTATTGTTACCAGCCATTTTGTATAAACCTGTCGTTATCAAAACTGGGCTCACTTGTGTGATTTATTGCAAGCATGTCCTGAAAGGTGAAGACACTTAACAACCTCCTTGTATTCATCTCCATTCACAGTCCTTTTCTCTGTATTTGCAACAAGATGCAAACAAGGGAGCTCTAGTAAATGAGGACCTCCTAGAACCACTATCATGGTTTTAGCTGTGCTGCAAACCTCATCCTCAGCACCAGTTTATTCAAGTGTCTTGAATAAACAGCCCTGGTGTAAAAGTCTTCCCAGTAGTATAAGGATTTCCTCTCTTGTTAAAGGTTGAAGTTTGATCAGGAAAAGGAAATTAAAATAGTTTCATATATCATAGGAAGGGTTCTTTTTCTTATGAAACAAGCTGTACTTTAACACAAGTTTATTCTTGTGTAACTGCATGTGCATATATTAGACAGTGTTATGAAAGACCAGAGTGGTGAATATTCACTTGGAAGGGTAATGTAGAAATGCCATAAATTGTTGCACATTTGCCCTACATTCTCATGAATGTTCCAGCACAAAGATAAAGCTTCACTTTGTATTACCTTAGTTAGGAATCAGGTTAATCTTAAAACAGTGTATCATAGAATCATAGAAGTGTCCAGGTCAGAAGGGACCTCCAAAGGTCATCTAGTCCAACCTCCCCACAGTCAGCAGGGACATCCCCAACTAGACCAGGTTGCCCAGGGCCTCATTAAGCCTCACCTTGAATATCTCCAGGGGTGGGTCCTCAACCACTTCTCTGGGCAACCTGTTCCAGTGCTCCACCACCCTCACAGTAAAGAACTTTCTCCTAATCTCCAATCTAAATCTGCTCCCCTCCAGCTTAAAGCCATTGTCCCTTGTCCTATCACTACTGGCCTTTGTAAACAGGCTCTCCCCAGCCTTCCTGTAGGCCCCCTTCAGGTACTGGCAGGCTGCTATTAGGTCTCCCCGGAGCTTCCTCTTCTCCAGGCTGAACAACCCCAGATCCCTCAGCCTGTGCTTGTAGCAGAGTTGCTCCAACCCCCTGATCATCCTTGTGGCCCTCCTCTGGACCTGCTCCATCAGCTCCATATCTTTCCTATATTGAGGGCTCCAGACCTGCACACAATACTCCAGGTGAGGTCTCACCAGAGCAAAGTGGAAGAATCACCTCTCTGGACCTGCTAGCAACGCATCTTTTGATGCAGCCCAGGATGTGATTGGCCTTCTGGGCTGCAACTCCACACTGTCTGCTCATGTCCAGCTTCTCGTCCACCAGCACACCCAAGTCCGTTTCCTCAGGGCTGCTTTCTAATACCTCAGCCCCTAGTCTGTACTGATGGCGAGGATTGTTCCGGCCCAGTTGCAGAACCTTGCACTTTTTCTTGTCGAAACTCATGAGGTTCACCTGGGCCCACCTCTCCAGCCTGTCCAGGTCCTTCTGGATGACATCCCATCCCTCTGGTGTATCGACAACACCACACAGCTTGGTGTTGTCTGCAAACTTGCTGACGGTGCCTTTAATCCCTTTGTCTACATCATTGATAAAAATGTTAAACAGTATCGGTCCCAGCACNTTGGGATAAGAAGTTTATCCAGGGACTTGCACCAGTTTAATTATCCCTGTTTAAAACTAATGCAAGTCGAACTGGTGCAACTTCCTTGTCTAAACGAGACCTAACAGTGGCGCTATGCTCAGCACTGAACAAGCATATGGGTACAAGCAAGACAGGTACAGGGTCAGCTGGAAAGATGCTCAAGTTGCACTATTCTACATTTCTAAAAATGGTTTGCTGTCAGAATTAAAACAAAACAACCAAACAAAAAAGAATGGATTAAGATATTTTTATGATCCCTCAGAGGATGTCATATAGAAAATCAGTATTCTAGGCCACTGAATATGATTGAAAGATTGAAAGAAATTTCTTACATGATTGAAAGAAATTTCTTAGACTTCCTTGACTAGCTTGTAGAAGCAGAAATTAAAAAAGAAAAAAAAAAGTAAGAAAAGGATAATAGTTAGAGAATTATGCTAGTTTAATGGTCAAATAGGTGTGCCTTTAGCAAAGGTACTTTAAAGTTCTCCTATATGGTAATACATGGACAGTCATATGATCTGTGTTACTATTCCCATCTTGAGAGAAATAGGCTGAAAGTGCAGATATGAACTTGTGGTTGGAAAATCTGGGTTGAAGACTCATGAGTAAAAATTGGCTGATCAAAAAATACTGTAAAAATTCTGTAGAATTCCTTTCACTTGCCCCTGTGTGTGAGTGTGTGCATGCACATACATACACACATATATGCTTTACATTTTTTGAGTATTTGGTTTTAAGGAAATAAGTTTCTAAGTGTTGTGTCTTAAATCCATCCTCATGTTTTATACCTGCTTACCTGCTGGCAATCTGCTGTTCTCCTGGAATTGACCTGTTGGCTCAAAAACCTAGAAGAGTTGGTAGCAAGATGAAACCTTGTGTATTGTACATGCATTAATTCTGTGTGAACAAGTCCCCATACTGTGTTGCCGATAAAGTATAAGTTTACCTGTGCTTTTGTCCTTTCCAGAATGTGTATGAAGCAAGAATTTTCATATATTCTGGAAAAAATATTGGATCTTTGTACTCTCCATCCCAAACACGTTTCTGTCCTTATATGTGCATATGTTACAAGACAAACCTGATTGTCCATTATGCACGCATGGCATTTGCTTCTTTAATAGGAGTTGGCATAACTATATCATTATAATTTTTCATCAAATCTTCTGGGAATTTTTATTTGCTGGAGTAAAATCTTGCCATTTGTCATGTTTCGTCCAGTTGTCTTGTTGCAAATAATGTACCAGGCGTTCCTTCTGCGATTGGAATGTATGGGAACAACGAAAATCCACTTGTTCCAGTTAGCAGAATTTCCTTCTGACTTGGTTCTGCCTGAGGACCTGGGTCATGGCATTCCTTCTTCTCCCTCTGTACCAGGCAGGCAAATAGGCTTGAGAGATTACTCTAGCGATAGGATAAACTCTGAGCATCCCTGCCAGGAAATTAAGACTAGAGAACTGTAGGAGAAAACTGGGAGTTTGAGCAGACAACCTTAGAAGGTAATTTGACTCTTTTTAATGGCATGGCTTATTTCACACTAGAGCATAGATGATCAGATTGGTGCTAATCAATTTTGAATCTAAAAACTATTTCTGCTGCAGGCTGATATGCCATTTATAGACTGATCCTGCCTTCTTTCCCATCTGAAATTCCTTCAAAGGCTTTCTGCGTGCAAGATTTTCTTGAAAGATACTATCTATGTTACAAAACTTCTGTCTTAGAGTTAAGACTGTTTAGCAGACCATGCTTTTAGCTTCCTCATCTGTGATCCACACCAGTCTAAACCTGCAGAGGGAACTTGCATGGTTTTAAAGGGAAAAGCACTGGTGTAATTTGAGTGCTCCTGCTCACTATTTAAATGTTACAACAAACTTTCAGTCATTGTTAAAGGCTGTCCAGCCTTCAAAGTGGGATTCTTACTTCCTGACTGCAGGTGAAAAAAATCTGATTCTCAATGTGTAAATTTACTATTTTGAGATGTATTTCAATATTTGTCCTTTAATGCACTCCAAATCCACAAAACACGTTTTAAATACCCACAAAAATCAAAGAGGCACTCCTAGTACAATCTCTAGAGATGTTTTTACATTTATCTTCAGGGCTGTGGTAGACTTGCCTGCCCTTTGGACCATATTATTTATGAATGTTTTACAGTTGTCAGCCTATGTTTATAAAAGTATTTTTTTTTTTTCAGAATCTCTCCTCTGCAAATATGGTCCTGCACAGTGGAGATTTAGGAAAAAATAATGCAGTTGTTGTTAAATTATGATTTTGTAATTATTTTTTTCCTAAGCATTATATTGAATGAATTTTCAATTTGGATTAAACCAGCTATCGTTCTATATAAATGTGTTGATTTTCACTTTCATATTTTCAGCTTTGAATAGCTTTAGCAATAATTATCTTCTGGGAGTATTAGTTCTTATGCAGAAGTCTTCTGCAGGAAAGAGAATGGTACTAAATAAATTTCTTTTTTAAAACTCTTCCCTCAGCTTGGTGTGTGGGTAACAGTGAGGGTGAATAATAGGATCATTTACATACTTTTCTGTCCTCTCTTCTGAGTCACATGTTTGTGTCTCAAGAAGGCAAGGATCTTCAGACAATTATCTACCTATCACTGTCAGAACACTACTTCTCCTAAATGCCTAATATTTTCTATGAAAAACCTGTGTAGAAATGACTTGGTATTTCTGAAATCTCACACAAATACTTTATATACAACCTGGTTCTCTGAATTCTCCTCCAACACCAATGGACTTAATGAAGACTGCTACAGTCTTTGAAAATTGGGCATTCATACGTAGATAAAAGTAGCTGAAATGAGGATTTAGGATCACTGCCATTATCATTTAAGTATTAAGTATATTTATCCGTGTCATAGTTAAATATTTACCCTCTATGGTCTTAATTCATCAGGAAATTCCTGTGGCCTTCTAGGCCACATCAGCAAGTCAACACAGTAACGGGCAGCCCCTAAACCATGATGCCTTTGGTGCTGTGCCTGGAATTTTGAGGATCTGCTGAGAGGGAAAATTGCTCAAAGAGATGACCTAATCTCTTCCTGAATGAACTATTCCCCTTTGTTCCTTGGCTAAAACTTCATACTTCACTCTGTGGGTGAGTTACCATAGTAGAGATAAATGGTCAAGGGCCACCTATCTTTCCTGCGTCACTTCTATCCTGTTAGTGGGAAAGGCCATCAATGCTCTGCTAGAAAGTTTTTCTGTGTTACTATTTTTGTGCAGAGGAGATACGGACTGCAAAATTCTTTATCACTTTAGCCTGTTAACTACAGAGGCGATGATTAAGGTTGTTTCTCTTCACATTTTTCTTGAATGATCCAGTTTGATCTCTTGGTTTTCCAAGAATTCTGGCTGATGCAATAAATATCCTTTTGTATATTCCTCTGACATTGTTTACCTCTGTGACATCGTACAGCTCAACTGTTGTGGCCTCTTCCTTCATGTCAGTTGTTAAAGAATTATTTGTACCTGGTACAATACCAGAGTTTTATCCTGGGAAGCGTAAGCAAGACAACTATATTTGCAGAAGGAAACAAGAGGAGTTTGCCAAGTACCAAAGGGTTATTGAAGGTGAAGGGTTATTACAGCAGAATGAATTAAATAATGATTGGTAAAAGATAAAATTTTATAGTTTGATCTGGTAGATGAGCCTTTGTGCCAGTCACTGTACAAAGATACAGTATGTGGCTCTGTCTGCAACTGAGAAGTATCCTGTTGAATGAGTGATTTCAAATCCTGATTAGCTGAGTTCTGCTGAGAAAGCTGGCTTTGTTTCACACTCCACTGACTTCCCTGAAACCAGGGTATTAGTTGGGTTTCTGCATCTCACCTCACTGGCAAAATGATTGCACCTCATTGCATGTTTACACATACAATTGTTTACACATACAATGTATGTAAACATTACATGTTTACATATACACAATGTAATGCTTGGGTAAACTATGTGAAATATCTGTGATGAGTTTGTGGGCTGGGTAAACCATAAATGCAATAAGAATATATGTAGCTTTTTCAAGTGCTTTGTTATGATTTTGAATTCCATACAATAGTTATGGGACAGGTAACTCCCAAGGAAACTGAAGCTGACTTTGTGATTGCCGACTGCTGCCTCTTGGGAAGAGTCATCTCAAAGAAAGTGTAAGGGACTTGAGGAAAGATTGGAAAGGCTAAATATAAGGTGGGAGGCTGGTGGGGTGCTTCAGAGCAAGAAGTCTGTCTATTTGAGGTTGATAGAGGACTTTCATTAAAAGTCTGACAGGAAGGGTGAAGGTTGCTGTTGTAATCCACAAATTTGTGTGCTGCCCAAGGTTTCAACATGTCACTAAAGCACACACAATAAGATAACTTATCCTGCAGTGACAGAAAAGTCTGAAAAATTACTCTGGTGTACAGCACTACATTCAATAAAATGCCCTGAAACAACATAGCTGTAAACTATTACTGTCTGTGTGGGCCTACAAAGATCTTAATACTATGTATTTCAGCAGTATTACCATCTGCTGAAGAAAACTTCATCATAGCTGAGGAAGATTTTATTCAAAATAAGACTTTTAAAAAAAAAATAGAAAAATTGTCTTTCTAAATTTAAGAAAAATATAGGATTATAAGGCAAATAAAATGTTCAGCACCATGTTTTAATGTGGAAGCCATGAAGTTTCCAAATTTTGCTGGTTATTAAAGTATCTGACATGCAGATGGCCTCCAGCTGAAATGTTGGGTAGAACCTGAATGGCATGTGTGGCAGTGCACATGGTCACCAACGTGTCACTCTCTTACCAGAAACACTCTTGCAACTGTCAATGACAACCTCAAAAGTAAGGCTTGTGTTTGCTGTATATACTTGACTGCTAAGTGAAGAACTAACTTACTACCATCAAGCAAGCACAATGGAGAGTCTGTGATAAGCTAGACCTAGAAAGGCCTTTGCTGAAATTTGCCAGCTTCAGATTTTGCAAGATGGCTCTGCAAGAGTCAAGGGTTCTTTGAGTTGATGGTACTCAAAACTTTCCAGGAAATATATGGCACCATACAAGATTTACCCCTGCAAAATAAATTGGTTTCATTTCACCACTGGAGAGTGTTATCACAAGCATGTATCTACCTTTCAGTAGACTTCAACAGGAGGTGTAACTGATTGGGAATTGTTCTGTTACTCTAAAGAAGCACAGGTCTATTTTATACATTTGGATGAGTGGATGAGAATGGAAAGTCCAGAGGCTTCCTATAGAAGACTTTCTAGACAGAAAAATGTCACAACAATTTAAAGCATCAAAAAAAAGTAATTATAATTACTAGGACTGTTCACCTAGGGGATCATATGACCTTAGATACCTTTTTTTTTCCCAATGTATGGTAGCCATTACGGCACATGCTCTACTGGCATGTAGTCTTAAATAAGTCTTAAAAACATAGAAATATTTCATTATCATTATGTATACATTGAGTGAATAAATTATGTATTTCAGTATGACACCCAATCCAATAAATTATGTATTTAAGTTGTGACACCCGTCCACAAGAAGGGCTGGAAGGAGGATTCGGGGAACTACAGGTCTGTCAGTATGACCTTGGTGTGAGGGAAGGTCATGGAACAGATCA
>VXAK01016375.1:273-15300 GCA_013399435.1 Arenaria interpres
TTGTGATTTTTTTTTTTTTTTTAATTATTATTTTTTAAAAGGACCTTTCCAGGTAGCTTTTACATCTGGCAAAATGAAGCCTTTGTATTTTTCAATCAATTACACCTAATACTGACATTCTGTTTGGTACAAGGGACTCAAGTGCTGCCTCGCTCAGAGGACCCTTAGAGACTTTTTCTTTCGCTACATGTAGCTGAATGCGTTACGACACAGCCTTTCTCCCCCCCAAAACCTTCTGAAAGGTTTTTCCAAAATGAAGAAATTTAATTTTCGCAAAGTTTTGGATGGTTTAACTGCCTCATCCCCTGGTGGAAGCAGTGGTGGTGGCAGTGGAGGTGGAAGCGGGGCTGGTGGTGGCTCCGTGCACCCCGGAGGGACTGCAGGAGCTGCAGGGACACCCAGAGAAGAGATCCAGGAGATGCTCACTTCAGATTATTTTCAAATTTGTAAGGTAAGCACTGTAATTTTTATTTTTTTTCCGCTATGGAAATATTAAAAGCCTCGTTGTGTGTGGGGGCAGTAATATGATACCAGTAAGCCTTTTGCTTGAGAACTGCAGTGGTTGTATAAGGACTTTGGGATGAAAAGACAGAGATCTCGTTGATGTTTTTTTTCTTCCTGCTGCAGAGTTGGGTTGTTCAGTAAATTCATTAAAATCTTGATTTCGGCATTCAGGGACAAATCCTAAATTCACTCTTGGACCCCAAACTAGAAACAAAATTGTGGGCAGGAAAGCAAAGCAATTGGTGCTAGTGCAGATAATATTTATAAGTCATTAGAAATTCAAAATTGTATACATTTACTTCCCTTTCTCGCTCTTCTCGTCCTCTCTTCCTTTTCCTCTCTTTTTTTTAAGAAAAAGGCACTGTCTAGAAATAAAAGATAGTGCAGTGGTTACTGAATCTAGCCCTTCAGTTATTTGTGAAGGATTGGATGTAGATTCAGGGTGTTTTCTTAGCATTAGTACTGAAGATTATGATTACATGACAGTAAACTTAGTGGGACAGCATAAATACCAAAAGTTGCCAGATTTGTTTGGCGTTGCTTTTTAGGTGTTGGTTAGGTCCTTAAGTGGGAGTTTTCTTTGAGTAGAACACCTAAGATATCCCTGTATGTTTTATTTTTTTGTATCTGTTTTCTGCAACAAAGCTTTCAGTGGTGGTTTTAAATGCTCAAGTAAAATCACTACAAACTATTTGGTACTTGTGACCACCCCTGGAATACAAAAATCGTACTTTTCTAATGAAGACCAAAAATGAAAGGAGAGATTATATTATGATTCTCTGCTGTTATCTCTAACTTTGACGTTAATTCTGTTGGCTTTACGAGAAGTGTTGTTTGCTTATTTGTTTTGCTTAAAAGCTTTGAACCCAGAATTTTTACTTAGTGCAATTTACATTATTAAGAGTAAATTAACTTCATCTATTAGGTATACTTTCCTTTTATTAATGAGATAGCAATTGATTTGAAATTTAGGTTATGGCCAGCTCCAACACATTCTCATTTGGTTTTGTGTTTTGGGAAGAAGGAACGAATATAAACAAACAAGACAAGCCTGTAAAACAGTTCGTGTGTAGATCTGGTCCTTGTGAAACACCCAGCTTTCCTGATCTCAGATACCATGATGCTAATTGTATTTGGTTTTCAGCTACAGCGAGTGTCAATACTCTTAATAGAGTTCAGAGGAACAAAGATGAACCCCCATGACTTAAAGAGTCAGAAACCTTTGGAATAGGCTCTGTGTGATTCTAATTTCTGGAGGTTTGACAGTTCCTTGCCGTACTGAACCAAAACAGGTTCAGGCCTTTTGAGTGAAATTATTCTTTAGTTTAATAGAGTA
Source organism: Arenaria interpres (assembly GCA_013399435.1). Classification (NCBI taxonomy): domain Eukaryota; kingdom Metazoa; phylum Chordata; class Aves; order Charadriiformes; family Scolopacidae; genus Arenaria; species Arenaria interpres. Next base: position 2,114 of record VXAK01016375.1, read on the forward strand.
TCAGTGATCAATGCATTAGAATCATACCTGTTTCCCAGGCTTGAATTTGACTCCTTTTCCTTCTGTACGCAGTAATTGAGCATTTTGTGAAACTCCAGGTATTCAGTACAGCAACTTCCCATTTTTGTCACTTCAGTAAAAAGATAATGCAAATAATCAAGATACATTAAAATATCATTAGAAGGTCTGACATTCTGAGACTTCTAAGTAAGGCTAAAACTCAACATGGTTCTTCATATTTAAGTCATTTGATAGGGCCAAAGATCTGTATTTACTATGATATATCTTTATTTTGTATAGTGTATTTGCAAAAATAGGTAACGTAAGATGAAAAGAAATTAATTTTCTTCCCACTCTCCATTATTTCCCTTCTTTGGCTTGATATTACTTGAAGACAGTTGGTGTTCTGAGAGATCAACTTGGAAACATATCTGATAGATCTACTTGGAAATAGAATACATAGGAATATGTCATTTTGAGAAGATTTCAGTTGGCAATATTTGCCTGTCTCTAGCTCTCAGGGTAAAATGTTGTCAACAAAGTAAATAGTTGTACGGGAAGGCTTTTGGTTGCTTGCAGCAGCACTTGCTTATGAATGCATGGTACTGCAGAAGTCTACTTTATGGTGTACAAAACATCAGCTTCCTTTTTACAAGGTACAAAAGTATGCTAAAAGCAAACTTCCAAAATACTCGGTGATTATGTGCTCATAAAATACAGCAATGTTTATTCAACAAGCTCTGCTTAATCAGCTATATTACAGTTTAGTAACATCACAAGCATGTTTGAGTGAACCAACAAAATCCCACAGGCCCCAGTCCTGCATTATGTACTATGCAAGTGTACTGAAGGCAGTGGGACTTGACGCAGGCGCAGCTTCCATCCTGCGTGCTTCAGGGTACAGGATCTGAGCCGTAATTTGTACCTAAATCAATTTGAATTAAATTTAAAAAATCAGCAAGACACATAACATTCAAACTTTGTCTTCCCCAAGCTTTTGTTGTGTAGAACTTCAGGTATATCAATTGTGTATTTTCATGCTAAGTTACATAAGTTATATAGGCTGCATATTTAAGGATCCATGATCTGTGATCCTGCTGCACACAGAACTTACCAAACCTAATGGCAGTTTTGGTTTGTTATCATCTGCAGGATCAAGGCAGATGGGCTCACAGTCTAAGTAGCACCCCCAGTCTGGTTTTCCTTTCTTTGCTGATTATAAAATCTTCATTTAGATATGAAACAGAAAAGCTGACTCATACTTAAGAATTAAAGGCCCTTACCCTGCAGTTTTTATTTAAATAAATTGCCTTTCTGAAGTTTGTGGAAGGTCTGCTTGACTGAAAACACAGGTCCAATCCTCTACTAGAACACGGTTTTTATTGGTAACACACGTGATTTCATTAGTAACACACCTGAAAGCTGTCTCTCCATTTTGTGGCATTTTTAGGATGCGTATTACAACAGTGCCTTTTTCAGATTAGAACTTAATAGAAGTACATTGAATATTCAATTTTACACTGGGATGTTCGTAATAAGTTACTTTTGGAATTTATATTTAAATCATTAATGTAATCTTCTGTATTGAAAGACTAAAAATGAAATATTCTTGAAACTATTACATATGATACTAAAAATGAAATATTCTTGAAACTATTACATATGATAATAGGCCTTTTTAAAGTATGATAAATTTATATGTTGGTACCTGTACTGATGAATCAGTGGCACCCTTTTAAAAGTGTTAATGTGAAATATTGTCAGAACTGTATTTTGTGGCAACAGGAAGCTGAGCTATAGTTTATGTTACACCTAGGGCTGCTCCTGGGATTTGGGTATCCAAGTGGAAATCATGAAAGCATCAATTACAGTTCAAATTGAGTTGAATATATGAGATAACAACATCATGCCAAAACCTAGGCAGGATCCAGTAGAATATCTTAGTAAAGTCTGTATTAATTTTAATGGGGATAGACCTAGTTTCCTCAGTTTAGCTCCTTTATATTTTCTCTCTGTATATATGGGTTTTTTTAAATCTGACAAAGATTTTTTTTAGACTCACCTATGTTTGTCCATAGCATAAGAAACTAAAATACAGCACTTGGGAGAGATCTCCTATTAATATAGGATGTGAGAAGATCACAGGATGTTGTCAATCATTTGAGTAGAACTTTGAGCAGAAAGAACATAAAAGGAAAAAAGTTATTATTACTTTTGCAGAAGGTTGATTGTTAGAGGATGACGCAGTTGGGAAAAACTGAATGAGAAGATGTAAATTCTTTGAACATAGAGTGCATATTGTTCGTGAAAATAAGTCTCTGATAGAGCACTACTTGAGCTTTTCTTGAAGAACAGTCATAGTGTTGAATTCGTAGAGCATGGTGTTAATAACTTTATGCAGAAGATGTTTGAAGTCAAAGATCTCATTTAAGAGCATAGTAACAGTTGCGCTTTACTAGACTTACAATTACTCTAGTCCAGTATGTTTTCTTTAGCTGTAGGCAGCAACTGGACACCATAGAAAAGGTTCAAGAACCACCAAATTAATCTCAATAGAATTATTCCCCAAATGTGGATGGTTATGGACTGCCTTTAAATCCTCAGGCATGAGATTTGTATTCTCTCCAAAACTGGTCTTCAGTATTATTACTGGGTAGTTGCGCTATCTAGTAAACATCTTGCTATATTATTCATATTGGTAGTATAGTCATAGTTTCAGTATGCACATTACCCAATTTTTATACAAAACCCATGTAGGCCAGAATAGTTTTAGGTTTTTGTTGAAACCAGCATGGAAGCCCAGGGCCAATTACAATTGTGCCTTCCTAACCCTGCTTATTTCTGACAAAAACAGGCACTCGAGATGCATCCTATCAGTAGCATATTTGAATACCTAATTATCTGGATTTCCTGTGATGTGGTCATAAACTTTAATTCCCAGAGTTTATAGATGGTAATATTTTATTTTGTCAACCTGTGAAGGTGAACACTTAGTCCCTCTGTCAGCAGGCAAGTAGGTACTGTAGTTGCAAATGCAACATGACGCTACAGTTCAAAGATACTAGAGAGAAGATGAATTTTGGAACAGCAGTTTAAGAAAGATTCTGCAGTAGCACATAGTTCTGGTTTTGGTTATGAAAAAAAATAAATAATCTTTATTACAAGCTACCCATAGTGTTTTAGTTAGCTTGAGCTGTTTGGTTAACCTGTGTTGTTTCCTTAGTAAGGTCATTCAAGGGAAAAAAGGTGTATGTGAAGTGCTACATTTTGGAGAACCCCTATTTTAAAATCAATATTATATAAATTATATATTTATTAAATATACCCTTACTTGTAAGTGCTCAGAGTTTTATTTAATACTTAAATGGTAAATAAGGTAATGTTGGGAAGGATTTTTCCAATATACCACAGTTTGGATCTAATGTTAGGTGCAAAACCCTATTCTGTTTAAAACTAGAGTGTCATAAATGACACTTCTGTAATTAGATGATGATAATTTTATGAAATGTGTGATGAACATAATGTATTTTTTTTTAAATGTTTGTATTAATTAGAAACAGGTTTCATCAGTGGTAAAGAGCACAGCACATTGAAAGCTTCTTTTTTTAAGAACTTTGGAGATTTTGAGCTACCTATTCTATTGGTATTCCTGGATTCTCTTGTGCTTTTTTTTTTTTGCAAATACCCATCTTTTTTTGCATCACTTTGTTTGATTGTTAATGAAATATTAATCATAAATGCATTAATGCAGACCCTTCATGGCCAACACATGCAATTACATCTTCAAAACTATTTAAAAACTTTTAAGGTTGCAGAACAAAGTTCCAGATTTCTTAAATTAAGTTTGCTTGTACATACAACTTTTCAACCTTTAATTACATGGTCCCATTTTTATTCTATAGGTCTAATTTAGTAAAATGAATAGTGTTTGCTCAATAGAAAGCATTCCGATATTTCTTTGCATACTTAGAACTCAGAGCATACCTGAATATTAAGTTCCCCATGGACTTTCGCAACAGAAGTGCTCACCACTGTAGTTTTGAAAGCTTTATAAACATTAATGAATTGACCTTCGTAATGTTTCTGTGAGATGGAGGTGTTATCATTCTTGCTGTATAGATGAGGAACCAAAGCACAGAAAATCCCAAATGCCAGATTGTTTAGTGTCCACTGTTCTGAGTTTCCAGCTTGACCTGCTTTGAATCTGATTTTTTAAGCATATTTAACATTTTCATACTGTTTATGTCTTCCCATTATGCCTCCCATTTTTTTCACGTTCTGTTGTAAGTATTGTGCACACCTACAGAGTAGTCTTTAGGCTAGTTATTCATACTGTCAATTTGTGTGTCCTTCCTGTCTCAAATGACTACAGATGGAATTCTGGCTCCACATTGGACCTGTGAATTGTACCTAAGATGTATGAATATCACTAACCTCCATTATCTCAACTTGGTCCGTCACAAAATGGAAACAAGATTAGCAGCTTACGAAAAGCTTAGTTCATGGCGCTTGGCTTGATCATTTAGAAAACTAAGTGATAAGACCATTGATAGAATTTCCTTTCTGCAATTTTCTATCTATCTGAATTGTACGTTGCCCCTTCCTATTTGGTACAAAATAGACAGGTTTGGACATCAGCTCTTTGATTGTTTACTTTTGGTTTGTCTGTGGGACAGAGCAGACTGTACTATGCATGGAGTGAGACAAAAGTTCTATGGCAGAAAATTTAATTAATCCCTACAAAAGGGGAGCAAATGCATGTTGCATAGATTATCTTAGTTCATGTATTTTCTTATTTTTCTACTTCTTCTGGTTGACCTTGCATTTTTAACAATATAAGAATCACAGAATATCCTGAACTGGAAGGGACCCGTGAGTATCACCAAATTCAACTTCTGACTCCACACAGGGCAACCTAAAAGTTAAGCTGTTTACTGTAATTTTGTGTGCCATTTAAAGTGGGTTTTTGTTTTGGTTTTTATTCCAAGGATTTATTAATATCAATCACATGGAGTCCTTGGATAAAGAATTGAAATTCAGGATATACTTTTCCTCATGAGAAAGAATGTCCCTCCTCACTGAAAGTGTATATTAAGGATAGTAAAATATTTTTTCTGTACAGGGGTCACTTTTTCACTGGCACTTGTGTAGAGATCAGACCATCATAACAGAACTCCAGTTTTCCTTCCCTGAGGTGATGATGGGACTGGGAAATCCCTGGATGTCCTGGAAATGGTGAAAAAAACGAGGGAATGCACGTGTCTTCACATTTACATAGCATGGGCCTGACCCCTAGAATCTGATGTGGTGATGCCGCATCCTGTGAGAACTGTACCAAATTTATACCTGGGACACAGGGCTTTTTTCACAGAGTTAATTCTCATTCCCAAGTTTTCTTTTGTTGTCTCTCCTTTATTTTGGGTTCCATCATTTTTATCATCTTAACTGTTATTCCCTGCTAGTAGGAACTGGACAGACTGGATATACTGTACATCCTCTGTGGGCCAACAGTTAGTTAATAAGAAATTTTCTCACTATTGTAGCGGTAAAAGCAATTTTGAATCTCATCTGGGAGGATGGAGGAAATTCAGCCTGGTTGGCCGGTATCTCAGGGAATGCTCTGGTCATAGACCTGTCGACTGAAACATTGGTTGTATAAGCAACCTTTTTTTTTCCTACTTATTTCTGAAAGAAGATGACTTGTACTTAATTTTTTAAAGAAATTACCAAGAAATTGCTTAGAGGTTCATAGATAAAAATATGAAGTAGGGGGAGATTTTTTTTCCCAAGTAGAAATACATATACTGCATAAAACATGAAGCTGTCCTCAGCGGAGGTAGACTAAATCTAAGACAGACTCCATTCTCACTTGATTTGGTTAGATGAATCTCCATTCATATCTGACTTTTATTCTGAGACATCTGATAGTCCCTGGTGTGTGGTATATGACCAAATCCCTTCTTGAGGTCTGTGTGAAAATGCCATGAAAAGTTTGCATTAGTACAGTCACTTTATAAACATAGAAAAGGAAGCAGTAGAGAAGTGAATGAAGATAGCCTAAGCTACATGAATGTACTAGTCTATTGGCTATTCTAAGAAAAAGTGTTTATAAAAGCGGCTTATAGGGTTATATTATTTTGTCACAATGTATGCTAGAATCATTATAGGGGAAAGAGGATTGTATGAGTAGAACTGTACTTAATGTGCATCTGTGGAGAGGAGAAAAAGCAATATTGTTAGGTACAGATGGCTGGTAAATACACTCAAATGTAATAAGATGTTATCTTTGTGCAGTGCTGTGTCCATTCCTAACAGATCACCAGCAAAGACTATGAATAGTAAAAAGTACTAGAGACAATCTGTCGCCTGTAACTAGGGTCAAAGTCTGATGAGGTACACTTTTTATGGTTCCTTTGAAGTTAAGTTGTATACAGTACTGAAAGAAAAGTGGCCCTTAGTAGCTAGGGCTTTGGGTTGATAAATGCATGTACTCAAGAGTAGCCTTACTGAATACAGTGCCTTATGTGCGAATACAGGTGTATACAGTAGCAAGTCTTTTTGCAGAATTTTAATCCAACCAGTTAAAAAAATAATTGCTTATATGCCATTAAAAAATCTGCTACATAAGAAAGTCATGAGGTTAAACACTCAGAAGTCAGGTCCCTTATTCAGCTAGTATTCAGTTATGTCTATATGTGTGGCAATCTAGTCTTTATCACATCTTTTTGTTTTCTTAAAGTGTCTGCTTATATTTTGTTCCTGTCCTCCATCACATTTAGTTTGACCAGTAAACAACATCGGGGTTGGTTGGATGCTGTTCTGTGCGTGTTCTTTGCAATAGCTCCTGTGAGAAAATCTCTGCCTTATCCACTGGACATCACAGAAATTCATACTAAATAAATTACGAATATTCATTTTGGCTTTGTTCGTCCCATTCCATCTATTGTATCCCTTAAGGATGGATATGTGCTTTCAGCTACGCCTGCCCAGCATCAGTTGTATTACAGTCACATGCCATTGTAGCAGTGCATACAAGTTCACTGCAGTGGGTCCAAAGAACCCTAGTTCATTCGTTGTTTGTCGCTACATAATTTTTAATGCTTACTGAATGAGGCAAAGGCAGGATAACTGGCATGTGGTTATGTAAACAGAGATCTGATTCTTATGATCTTTGGATATAGTGTCTTCAGTTGTGTCTTTGAGCTATGCCCTTGGTAGCATTGTGGGCAATGTAGCAGGGGATAGTAAAGTGCAATATCTGCTGGGTTTCACTGCTGTTGAAGGGCAAAAAGCTGCCACAAAATATCTCCATTTCATTTGGAATGTATCTTCACCATATGTGAGGTGAGGTGCTGGCCAATATCTCGGGATGAACTTGTCAGTTCAACATCAGAGAAAAACCTCCTCAAATTTGGTACAGTATGCATACAGAAAGAAGGTAGAAGAAGATTAATTATGAATTAGTAATAAATAGTAAACAATTTTGTAAATGCAATAATAAAATCTGGTAGTAGCATTTGTATACAGGAATGCCAAATCATGTTGCAAAATGAAAGTTTTTTGCAGGAATATACCAACAATGCAGATTATCTCTATGTCAAAGTAAGGTTTTAACACACTATTTCTGTAGCTTTAAAAAAACCAAAACCCGAACAAACGAAAAAACCCCAACCTTCAAGAACTTTGTTGTGGTAGCAAAATTTTCTTCTATTGTAGTAGCCTGGAATTTTCTTGCAAAACTTTTTTAATACCCCAATATGGTTGATTTTTTTTTAAATTAAAATATTCTGAAAGCAGCAAACAAAACATCTGCTTTAGAACAGTAACCACCATCAGGCATAACAGAACAAGACATAATCAGCCTAAATAGCAAAGTTCCAGAAAATCCAAAAATGGGAAGACATGCAAAATCAATTAGAGTTATTGCTATGTTGGTCTTGTGTAACTTTATTAAAAATAGATTTTTTAAAATTATTTCTCATTAAAGTTATGAAATTATGTTATCCTCTGCATCTACGGTCACAGTGAAGACAAAAATATTTTTTCAGGGCTATCAGATGTGTTGAATAATTTTACAGTTCTTGTAAATACCCATAAGACAGATCTCCATCAGACAGACGATACTCTGAACCAAACTATTTCAAGTTCTAGAGTAGTACGGTTAAATGATGCAAGAACAACAACAAAATCAATAGGTACTACTATTTGAATTACTTTGGCTATAATGATTCCCCATTTGGACAGAAGTCTTGCATAAGTAGATAAGCCAAACTGAGCTTTGAAATTAGTGTGTTAGGGTTGGGGCATTTATTATTATTTTACATTAAAGCCAAGGCCAAATACAGTTTTCTTAAACTCCATGGCATTTTTCTATACATTGATGCCCTATTTCATCTTGTCAGTTTAAATGGCAAGAGTGGGAAGTCTGTTACAGCACATTTACTGAACAACGGATGCAATTCCTTCATTGTGCTTGTCATTTTCCTCCCTTGTGTATATTTGTTTTAATTTATTTTTTAACCTGGTAGAGTCCTTTTAGAAAGAATGGGAAGGGAAGAGGTGAAATCATTTTGCATACAATGTCTTCTCTTGAACTTAGGATTTCTCCAAAGGGGGTAATACCTGTCTTAGGATGATTATATTCATGTGTATTACCCTGTAACTTACTGTATGAACTTACTGTGCTGTAACTCGGTGCTGCAGTAGATGTGGCAAGGTGGTGTAGTTGTCAAGTGGTTGCTTGGCCACAGCAACACTGATTTAAATAGATCAAACAAGTAAGATTAAAATCCAACTATTCTGCTTTGAGCAGGGGGTGTTGGATGAGACTGTAGAGTTCCCTTCCAGCCTCTCCGGTGCTGGAACTGGGAATAAAGCAGTTAGAGTATCAATATTATTTTATTTATTTGGGGATTTTTTTCTGTCTGAATTCTGTTAATTTGATATTTTTGATACACTACACTGTATTTCAAAAAACAAGCATGAGGAGAATGCTTTTTGACATTCAGAAGGCCTTATTTTCCCCCTATGGTTCACTTCACTTTGTGTTTGTATCAATATGAATCGTGTGTGAATAGGAGGACCATCCTTATTTGATCATAGAATCATACAATTGGCTAGGTTGGAAGGGACCTTTCAGATCATGATAGCCTTTAACATCCAGTTTGCAGAACTGAAAATGACAGTGGAAAAACACATCTCTGAAGTTTCCACAGAGATATTTGTTGTGAAAATAAGGACTTTAGTGAGGACTGCAAGATTTCTTCTTCATTTTACTTATCTATTTTTTAAACTAATTGTCTGGAAAGTGCCATTGGATTTACTTTATTTTCCAGAGCCAAGTAATAAGAGGAAATTGAAAAATTATGTAATGTGTGATAGAACTAGCATGTTTCAAAAAACCGTCATATGGTTTGCGTACAGACTTCTTGAAAATAGTAGAATGAAAACAATTCATATTAAAAATATAGACTTGATACTAATTTTTGCAACCTTATGTTTTAGTTTTTTTTAAAGTACATTAAGCTGCTTCTAAAGGAAAAGAGGTTTCATATGTTCATAGCACAAAAATGTATAATATACAAATCAGTCAATTTCAAATACTCTAATATATCTCTTTGATTTTTTTTGTATCAGTGTATAATATTTGTGAAACTAAACTGTTAAAATTCAGGTTGTGTCTGAAGTCTACTTTATGTAGAGGACAGATATTTTCTCAAAATTCTACCATAGCTTATTAAGTGACCTTTTATAATGAAATAAGTTTTGTAATTTATAAAATAAAAGACAAAAGGAATTTGCCTATTGCTGGAAGTATTACTATGCCAAAAGTTGTTTATGTAAATATTAAGAAACTTTCTTACTAATCTGATTGTTCCCTATGCATATCTTCCTGGCCCTGTATTCCCTATTTCAGTAACACTTTCATTTTTCCCTTGTGTACCCACATTTTCTGCATTTTTTCTGTACTGTGTTTTTCTCCACTGATACTGATCTCCTTTTTCTGCCTCTCTCAGATGCACTGCTGCTGGTGAAGATAATAAGCTCATAAGAAATACCCTGCTGAGACAAACCAATGGTCCATATCGCCCAGCAGTCAGTGTCTGACAGTGGCAATAGAATATGTCATTTAGGGAGAGTAATAAGTTAGATCCCTTTCTGCAGTCCATTCCCTTCCTAATCTCCCATCATCCACCATCACTGGGTGGAGATGTCAGAGAGTGGATCCATAGCTGGTCCTTTTAGAATCAATTTATCAATAATGTCCATGAATTTGTATAATGCCTTTTTGAACCTACTATCAGCCTTCAAAATCTATTGCGTAAAGCAGTATTTTCTTTTTTTTCCTGTCTCAAACTAATCTTTCATTTGTTTTGAATGGCTGTGTGGTTTTGCCAAATAACAGTGCCATGTTTAGCTTACCCACTGTCTTGATTATGTAAATCTGTCATATTCCTCCGCAGCCTTCTCCTCTCCAAACTGAAGTTGCAGCACTTTCGGTCTTTCCTCATAAGGCTTGCATCCATCACCTTGAGCATTAGTTGCCTTCCCTCTATCAGCTCTGACTTGACTACTTCAGATCTGGAGACTGGAGCTGCCTAAAGTACTCAAGTAATGGGCTCACAGATGTTGTATATAGCAACAAAATTATGCCCTCTGTGTTATTCTTATATTCCTCCTAGTGATGTCCGATGTTACTTGGCTTTTTGGGTTGCTGCTGCACATTAAACAGAAGGCGTCAGAGGAATGCTAATTGTATCCACAAAATCATTCCTGAATTATAAATGCTAGTTCCAAATTCAGCACTGTGTAAGCCTAGTTAAGATATTATTTTTTTTCCCTCTAGAGACCTTCTCTTACATCTATCCATACTTAAGCTCACTTATCATCTTCTTGCCCACTTATTCAGGCTAATGGGGTCTTTCAGGAGTTGGTCACCTGTATTGGTGACCAAAATTGGTACTGAATTTCACTGACTGAAGGGGCTTACTATCAACTATGAACTTGGAAACTTCAGTGTTCACTACACAATTTTTACAAAAAATATTCCTTTAAAAATGGAAAATTTAACTGATAAAAAAATGTATCCCTCCTGTATCATTTTCTTAGATTGGAAGGCTACTGATAACTTTTCCTCTTTCCATCTTACCCGAGCAGGAAGCAGTCTTACCAATCAGAGATTCCAGGCACAGAAGCCTATAAATGAGGGATGTCATGGTCTTACAGCGATGTAATGCATGGCAGCTCATCTTTCAACCTTGGTGAAAGGTGTAATTGTTGATATTTTTTAATTTCCTACATAGTTGAGTAAGAGGCCATATAGGTTTCAGACAACACTTCTTTCTCTATTTTGGAAACAAATCAATTACTTGCTTCAGTGAGATTTTTGCATGTGGCAACATTGGTTCCAATTTGGAAGTAGATTCTACATCCTGAGTCACAGGCTTTGACTACATACCTCAATTTTAACAAATAGACATCTTAAAAATTATTTATCTAACTAAATCAGTTCTGGTGTTGGATGTTACACAAAACAGGGTATCTGTAAAATGTTAGTAGAAAAGTTACAAATGTTAAGTTTATGCAAATTAGCAGGAACAGTTTGGACTATAAACCCTATTACTTAATTGATATAGTTTAAAATTGAGTTTAGTCCTGTATCTTCTGAGGCTATTTAGAGAATATAAAAATCACTTTGAAAGAATCGTCTCTTGGCAGTCTAATATAAACTACCATAGAACAAAAGTTAAGAAAGACTCTTACACTGAAAAATTGCATTATATACCATGTGAACAATTTTACTGGATATTGCATATTATTACTAGTGTGATTTTCTTTTTTCAGCTAATGAAATATATCATGGTATTTTAGACAGAAAGAGATTGTTGTTATGTTCTGTACAGCATATTAAAATGTTCATTAGTTGAGTACTAGCAATAATCAATTTCCTATATTCATTTAGGTACATTGGTTGTGTAAAGATTACTGGAATGATATATACATGCAATTCACCGAAGAATATTTGCTTAAAATTATTTAAAAGATAATTTGAAAGAGAATAACAAAGCTGAACAAAGATTTATGCTGAAATTATAGCTGCATTTGTAATTGTTCTGTTTCAAATAAATTATTTCACATTGCACATAAATTGTATGTCCAAGGGAGCACAGAAAACCTCTAGAGACAGCATGCCAAAACCGAAGACATAAAAGAAAGCTGGCTAATGTGGAGAAAAGTAGTCCTGGCTCCATCTGCTGTCTGCTTTTTTTCTCTCCTTTTTGCTTTTTCTTCTTTTTTTTTTTTTTTTGTACCTTCTTTCTTAGGGCATTTGGGTTAGGTAGGTCCTATATTTCTTTGAATGCATACTGATGTTTTAGGATAATTTTTTTTTCTGCTTTTGCCTGCTATTGGGATGGTGGATCTTTTTCCAAATTAAGCTTTGTTTTGTGTTTTCTGCCTACCATTGGTAGTTTTGGTTTATAATGTTCCTACTAGACATAATTCAGATTAAGTAGGAATATAATTTTTGTCACCCTAGGATCAAGTTAATTTTGTGGCCTCTCTCTTCTTTATCTGTATTAGTAAATGCTGTAAGGAAGCCCAGGCACAGTTCTAGAATCATTACTCATTCTTACATGTATGCTCAAACTAGCTTTGTCAATGCATAATTGAAAAATCTACTTGCAACACAAACCAAACTGAACCAGAAACAGAGTTGTGGAGATCTTTCATAAATGTCTACGTTAACATAAAATGTGAGTTACTTTTCTACAACGTACTGAAGTAGCATATGTTTCTGGATTTTTGCAGTCTAGAAACTAATAATTAGACATTCTTTTAAAAGAAATCACTTATCAGCAATAATTAAGATACGAAATGAGTAAGATTTCTTTTAAGGAAGGGGTTATTTGCTGAAAAACATACATTTGGTTGTTCCCAAACTACTTGTGAATATCAGTTCAAGTGTTTCCAGCTGAAATGGAAGAGTTGGATTGATACAGCTGTAGAAATAATCAGCTGCTTTTTACTCAACAGGTCTGCAATTAAGGAATCCCTTTTGTTGAAGCTGTTACATAGGGACTGCTGAATGTTTCAGTAGACACAGTCCATGAACAAGATAATTTCAAGGAAGAAAAAAATACCTTAATGTTAAATTTCATTCAGTTCAAAGTACTTCCTCTCCAGTT
>VXAK01016375.1:16534-82661 GCA_013399435.1 Arenaria interpres
TGTTGTTATTTTCTACTTCATTTTGCTTCACTAGATGGACTGGAAATGGATATGCTGTTGAGGAATTACCACTAGGGTCCTTAGGGTGTCCGAAGAAAACTTTTTGATTGAGTTTTTGGTATATGGTTTTGGCATACATTGATTAATATAAAGCAGAATTATTTTTTGTTTTTCAGCATGAAAAGTAGACACTTTTCAGTATGTAAAGGTAGACTACAAAGTGGTAACGAGCAACTTGTGAGTGTTGTGCTAGCAATAAATAAATTCATTGCTGCAATGCAGCTAGCCAAATCTTTACTGTAGCTATCTATGTAAGAGATACTGTTTAGACTCTTCCAAGTGAATGGTGGGAAATAAGTGATGTTAGGGCAGAATTCATCTGTTCCTGGAGGAGAAGGTGAAACACTCTAAAAGTGCCTGTTTCTCTTCATTAATTATAAAGGTGCATCAGTGCCAGCACTCTATGTATTTTTTATGCAGTAGGGATTTTAAGTTCAAAGTCTACACAGAATATAAATAAATTGAATATAAATGTAATGAAAATTTGAAAGCTTTGATTTAAAAAAAAAAAATCTGAGAATATTTAAGCATGATGTATTTCAAAATGCTTCTCTGCATATTTTTCTTAGTTTGTTATGGTTCAAATTTATTACAGCTTGCTGAAAATACTTATAAAGTAGGGGAAAAAAGGAAGAAAGACTATTACAGGAAAGCTTAAAAGTTACAGGATACAGAATTAATAAACCAATATTTTTTACAACCTTTTTGTAGCTAAATAAATTCTGATTTTAAAGTAGGGGAAAATGCTGTGTAAAATACCAATTGAATCTTTTTGGGTTCTTTTGCTACAATATTCCCAAGGTAACTATAAACCTAATGAACCCAAAGGGAAGTTACAGAGTAAAGGAAAATCTCCTTCTGGAGAACCAGTCTGTGCTTCATGTAATATGACTAAAACTTTTTCTCCATTTTTGAGTGCTCTTGTTCTGAACAGTTGCATTTTCATAAGCCTCACTTTCTATCTGATCCAGAACTTCTCATAAGACTCAACTAAATCTCTAGTTATGCAACAGGCTTTGCTTTGGTACTTCTACTCTTTATATTCAATCTACTAAATACAGGTAAATATTTTCTGTTCAATTATAAAGAGAAAAATCCCCTTGAATTTGTGCACTTCTGGGAAAGTCCAAGTCTAGTAGTTATGCTTTCTTCTTTTGGGAGGTATGCAAGATTAGAAAGCTGGAGCTTTGCCTCTGGAAACATCACTGATATCTTCTGTGGGTGGGGGTATTGGGAATTTAATGGGTAATGTAGATGTAGGAAAAAGACCTTGCAGAACATTGACTCCTGAGCCCACCTCTTCTTTCTATCTCAGCAACCTGGCTTTTGTTGGAGCAGTGCTTGTTACTGGCTATGCATCCTGTATCTCTGTATAAATCCCTCCTTTGAGACAAATGCAGGTACAGAGCCTGAATTAATACATGTTCATGTAGAATTAATGCAGGATGTCCCCTGCCACAGGAATGGAACATGCAGTGGAAAATTAGCTCTATCCCTAGCCTTATATAAAACTCTTTATTATATCTTCCATGGAAATGGATTACAAGGGGTGAGAGGAATAAAGGAGAAGAATGTTTTTCAAAGGACCATTTTCTTTAATATTTCTTCTCCAGTTTTGCTAGCAAACCCCTGCCTCATTCACATAAAATTTTCTACCAGTTCTAGTAACTGAATCAAACAAGAGCATCAAGATTACCAGGGAGTTTGATTTTTTTTTTTTGAGATCATCTCATAACACAAATGTTTCTTGGCTTAGGCATGTAGAACCCAGTTTGCTTAATTGAGCAGTGAGTTAATGGTAGCTGTGCTTTAAAGACAAAGGGTGCCTTAAAAGTAATTATTTATTCATTTTAACTAAGACTTCTCCTCTTGGCTCTCAAAGGTTCACAGAACATATTACATAAAAAGCGTAGTTGTGGACTAATAACTTTGCATTTGTACACAAGGTTGAACAATAATCAGTGAAACAGAGCCTGGGAGCATACATGGAACACCACTCATTTAAGCCAGTCTTGCTGCAACCATTTGTAATTGTTGAAATCAGACAATAAAATTCAAGTCAATGAGTAACACATTCAATGTAACATCTGAAAATGCAATTCATAATAAAATTCTTTTAAGCAAACTGAAAAAAAGTATAAACTTTAATCACTGAGTTTTCTACAGTATCCTGTAAAAATACTTTTTAGCAGAGCTGCACAATTTCATTCTGCCATGATTGTGTTAGATAACAGAAAGAGAATTCATTCCACATGTACGTTGTGTTTGACTGCTCCTTCCATACAGGACTGTGGATGTAGTGAGAGAACAAACTATTTGACTACCATCAGAGAAATGCACCCAATTATTTGTTTGTTTATTTATTGGCAGCACCGAAAGGGCCTTGTTTGGATCAGACTATGTTGTGCTGGGCAACGCAGAGGCATAGCAAGACAGAATTTATGTTTAGTATTCATGTAATGATGTAAAACAAGTTTTCCTGTGACCAGTGTAAGTCACATAATGGTACTGTTGCTTCCCTATCTTCCTAAAAGATTCACAAAGTACTGGTATTTCTATTGGTCACAAGTTAAGAGGTCTCAAAAGACACGCTGTTTCCAAAGAAAATGAAGCGTGTGCCTCTGTGTTGTGAATTAATGTTTAACATCACGCCTTCAGGTGATCATTTCAAATGATCCAGCAGCAGTACTGAAACTGACTATGCTAAATTGGCCTGAAATAGAGTATATTATTCATAAGTTGCTATTAGGGTACAGAGATAAATGAAAGTTCATTTTGGTATGACAGTCAATTTATCTTCGCCTAGATTTCTTTTCAGCCTGCTTTAGATGCAACTGCCATAGCTTCTACAGCAATGGGAATTGCTGTTGCTATGCTCTACTGATCCTAGCAGTCTCTGTGGGATTCTCAAGGAACTTCAAACAACAATGTAGGTTTTACCTACACTGATGACTGCTGGGTACTGGATTCTCGTAGGGCTAGCTATGCTCCAGCCCACAGAATGAGAGTGCACTGCAAATCACCGATGAAAGAGCGTCTTTCCATTACCAACACAAGCTAACAAAATCTGCAAATACAGGGCAAAACCCCCACTCTTGAAGCAATTGCTGTGCCATCTGATCATTCTTTTCCTTTGTCCTAAACACAGCAAATTTTACTTCCCCTCTGAGGACTTTTTTTTCCTATCTGAAGCCTGTTCTCAGCTTCTGTACCTTTGATCATTGCTCAGATCATTGTGTGATACCACTCTACCTGGACTAGCCTTGCTTCAGGCAAACACATTCAGATGAAGAGGGGCTATGAAACTGAATGCCTTTTCTTACTGTTTCCATATCCTTCTTCCTTGTCCCAGTCTGGAAAACCTTCTGCTATTACACACGAAAAAACAATGTGCAGTCTCTGGTTACTATCAGAGACGATTCTGTATCACTATACAAGGGGGCAAGAAATTAAGATTTTTTCCTCGTTTCAGAGGAAAAAAAGTTTAGGAGTTTGTCACATTCTCTACCTGAATAAATAGATTAAAATCTGTGTTGTTAACAGTGATTATTCCAGTATCAGATCTGAAGAAGTGACACGTTGCTCTCAGATTTCAGGATGCATAATCTTATATTGTCATTTATTCAGCTAACAAGTGCTTGTTAAAATTCACTATAAGTGCTTTCTGGAGTTACTGAGTCTTTTCCTTTGGACTTCTTCCATCACATCAAAGATGTGCTTAGCCAGTACAGCCACCAATTTTAAACATACAGGATAGAACATTGACATATTTTTGTATTGAGCTGCTGATGATTTGGTGGTCAGCTGCAGTAAGAAATTCTAAGACAGGCTCTTCTCTAGCTATTACTGTCTTTGCTTTGTAAGAAATGAGAGGAAATTTGTCTTATATTCAGTGCAAAGAAAACAACTTACTTGGTCCAGAATGGCCTCCACACCACTGAAAGCTTATCCATCATTAAACAGGCTTAAATTAGTAATATGTCTTTAGACATGTTTTAATGTTGTCTGTTGTTGTCATTAATACACATTCTTTAGACTTAGGGGCTTCAAGTTGTCGTGGATTCAGGTTACGGGGCATGCAAATCTTTATTTTCACTGTTTGTTGCCCAAGCAAAAAAGTAAACCATCCACAACACATGCAAGGCCTTTCTAATAGACGTAACAGCTTGCTTTTATCAGACAATATAGTAGCCATTTTATACCTCAGCAAACAAAATTACTCTGACTCACTGGCACATGAACGTGGAAGTGTTGATCTGCCCCCACCTTTCGTTTAGCTGCGTGGTCCAGACACTTTCCTTGCTCTGACTCTGGTGCTCATCAAGTATTTCCGTAAGCAATTGAATTCACTAACCTGGCAAAATACTAGTTCTTTTTTGCTGTGTTCCTTGTTTGCCAGATTAGTGAACTGAATTACCTGGCGCTTACCTCTGCTAGTCAGAATGATGCATAAGGAAAGTGCAAGGAGTGCATAGTTGGGATGTGACATAGAGGGAGACAGAGGAGAAATAGAAACTTTGGCAGTAAGGAGCAGGTTATTAGGTTGACTTGTCTTGCTATGTGAAATTGCATAGAAAACCAGCTATGGCAGAATGCTGTTGTCTCTGAGATTTGCTGCAAAATGTAGAAATAGCCTTGAATTTTGAGGGTATGGAAGATAGCCTAACTTTTGCTTAAGTTTAAAAACTCTTCTTAATGGAAAGACATTTGAAATCACAAAAATTCTACAGGCTTTGCTCAGGAGAGATTCTGCTTTAGGATCATATTTTGAATCATTTTTCTGACCTGTTTTATGTGTTTCTTCCAATGCGTCAATAGCAAGGGTGATTTCTAAATGTCAAATAAAGTACAGCAATACTTATTTTAAGAGGTACATTTTGTGAAAAACAAAACATGGCTTCAAGAAGGCCAATAGAATCCTAGCTCATATCAGAAGTAGAGTGGCCGGGAGTATTAGGGAAGTGATTGTCCCCCTGTACTTGGTGCTGGTGAGACCGCACCTTGAATACTATGTTCAGTTTTGGGCCCCTTACTACAAGAAAGAAATTAAGGTGCTGGAGCATGTTCAGAAAAGGGCAACAAAGCTGTTGAAGGGGTCTCTAGCACAAGTCTTATGAGGAGCAGCTGAGGGAACTGGGGTCGTTCAGCCTGGAGAAAAAGAGGCTGAAGGGAGACCTTATCGCTCTTTACAACTACCTGAAAGGAAGTTGTAGTGAGGTGGGGGTCTGTCTCTTCTGCCAAGTAAGAAGTGATATAATGAGAGGAAATAGCCTCAAGTTGCACCAGGGAAAGTTAAGATTGGATACTAGGAAAAATTTCATCACTGAAGGGATTGTCAAGTGTTGGAACAGGCTGCCCAGGGAAGTGGTTGAGTCACCGTCCCTGGAGGTATTTAAAAGACATGTAGACATGGCACTTAGGCATATGGTTTAGTGGTGGACCTGGGAGTGATAAATTAATGGTTAGACTCAATGATCTTGAGGGTCTTTTCCAACCTAAATGATTCTATGATTCTATAAGTTTATCTCAGTTCTTTCTATGAAACAGCCAATAATCACATATTTTATTCCAGAGTTACTCACCCAAGTAAAGGGGAAGGTGAAATCTAAACCTGAGGTAGCTCTTTTGAACAGCGTGAATCCTCAGCGGCTGATGCACACAGAGAGACTATATTACCAGGAGGTAGAACTGAGGCTGTTTGTGTGCTCTAGAAAAAAAATCAGGCAAAGAAAACAAATAGCACTAATTAAATCATTGCCTGCAGAGTTCTGAGGAGACATGGAATTTTACAGTAGTTAAAGGAAGTGTGGTAAAAAAATGTTTGACATCAGGTTGGATGTACTTTAAAAGAAAATAAGAGAATATAACTTGAGGGTTTGGTCTGTGAGAAGGATGGCATAAGATCTAAATATAATGTGTGACAGATTTACTCTCCCTGGAACTGCTGTCTCTTAATCTAAACAAGGTTTCAGTAGATCTTTATCCTTAAAATAAACCAACTGTGTTCCATGCTGTTTACTCTATGTGATTTATTGGGCAGATGGAATGGGGGAAGCACAGACAAGATCATAAGACCAAAGTTCTGTTGTTTGACTTGGAAGAATCATTGATGCATTTCATCTGTATCTCATTGTTGAATATATTTGGGATTTTTCCAGAGCACTTGAGTGATTCAGGAACACAAACCTCACTGACAGTCAGTACTCCTAACAGAATTCTTTAAGAAAAAAAACAACCCTGGGAATCAACACATACATATTTTATTTTTTTATATGCATAGATATCTAAATAAATTGACATAAATTTCTGTAATAATCTACAAGAATAAAATATTATTATAAATATATAAAAATAATGAAATTTACCTTTATTATTAAGTCTGACAGAACCAGAGTTTGGGGAATTTTCAATCTATACTGACATTACTATGCATTTGGTTATGTGTACACTCATATGTATGTGTATTAGGTCTCTGCAGATGTGAATAAATTTGGGTCCATTGGTCTGCCAAGCCTCTTTCATGCTTTTCAAGTAAGGAGGTTAAATATAGTACAGTTAAATATACTGGGCTTCCTTCACTTTCAATTGGTATTTATCCAGGAGGTAAAAATGGAATCTGACATCTGCAAACAAATCAACTAAGAAAAAATAGATTTTCATATATTTGGAGATGCACATAAAAATGGCATACAGGTGGATGGATCTGGCAGCATTTTATTCAAAGCTGAATGCCTTTATGATCACTGTCTGAAAAAAATGCTTTCTGGATATTTGTTGCAAGAATTTTATTGAGTTTAATAAAAGAAAACAACTTACTCTGATATTGAAATGATGAGTAGTAGTGATAGTCAACCATTTCAAAGTGATGTGTCTTAATTAGACTGTGTGTGAGCTTTAGAGCTTTCCCTACCTTTTTTGTTCAAAACTTTGTCATAAACAGAAGTTAGGAAGTAATGCACATCAATTTGCCCTCCTTTCCAGTCTGCTAATTATCTTTTTTAGACAAATATCCATGACCTAGATTTGGCAAACATCCTAAAAACACAGAAACTTGTAGTCATACTATGCACTTAGTTATTTATTTTGACTCTTTTTCTTCTTTTGCATTTATCTGGCAAATACTCCTGGTGGGAGAGAGAATCAGTATCTCCCCAAATAACTTAGGAAAACTAATATGTAGCAAAAAGGAACCCTCAAAGTACATAGGTGCGTACATACACTGGGAGTCTTTTAGCACTGTGAAAAGGGACCTATTTCTGTCTAGCTACAAGCGCTCATTCCATTTAAATTCTTGACAGCTTCTTAAAGTTAGGTGCCTTTCTTGCGCATGTATTGTTTATTAGAGAGAGGGCACCGGCAAAAGGGAGCTGTGGAGGGTTGAATGCCTGTCATGAGGTAGAAAGGCTACAATGACTGTAAATAATTCTCTGCATTGGGAATACCAATGTAGAAGATCTTTGACCAGAAAGATCCAGCTGTGCAGATCTTCTGCAGCAAGGAATGTTGACCCCATGCTGGTGGCTCAGTAGGAGATGGGACAGACATAATCGCATGCTCTTTTTCCATAGTTTTTCCTGAGATCTGAAAAATGTGGAGATGGACAAAACAGAAATTGTGTTCTCATTCAGCAGAGGGAAAGGTTTCCTTAAAGAGGTTCTTTTCCCTTGTCCATGGCCAGCTCTGTGACCTAGTTTCACTCCAGTTCTCATAGTTCTTACATTTCAGTTCTTCAGCCTTGACATCACTTTTCTTAGTGACATCAAACTAGCAATATTTTTTCAATCTCCACCTTTCTCCTGACCTGTGCAAAGCAGTCTCTGAATGATGTATTTTTCTAAGGAAACTGTTCATGTCAAGAACCAAGATGTTTCCTGAGTGCTTCAGATATAGCTTTCAAAGCCACACATGAGTACAGAAGGAAGAATCAAAAAAGAACATCATGAGAGGAACCAAGCTTATGCAAAAGAGATTGTGGATCAAGAGCTATCAGAAAGTGAATAGCGGAAGCAGCCAAGTTTCAGGGGGCATCAAAGAATGTAAGCATAGCATTAATCTCCTCATCCAGAGAGAGCACAGGAAGGGGAAATGACCCAGAAATTTTGGAGGCTGGTTCCTTTTTAGTGTTGTTGTGAAGGAGATCAAAGGTAGTTTAGAAATTTATATATAGAAATCATCACTATTTAAGCAAATTTCTACCAACCCACTCAGTTCCCTTCTGGACACACAGTAGATTCATAGCCCTCCTCAATCAGGTATATGAGTATCATCCACAGTGCCTGGATCACTTAGAGAATGTGGGAGGTTGTGTCTTTACTGGTCTTCACTATTCCTGTCTG
This sequence comes from Arenaria interpres, assembly GCA_013399435.1. Classification (NCBI taxonomy): domain Eukaryota; kingdom Metazoa; phylum Chordata; class Aves; order Charadriiformes; family Scolopacidae; genus Arenaria; species Arenaria interpres. Next base: position 24,931 of record VXAK01016375.1, read on the forward strand.
AATGGAAGGGCTGGCCTGAGTACTTGCAGAGGTTTTACAAGTGACAGCAGGTACCTATGATTTGGAAACAACTCGGAACATTAATCCCATCTCTTACATAACTCCTTGCACTCAGACAACCACTTTTGACTTCATGGCTGCATATCCTAAGGCCCACTCAAACCAGAAATGGGCTCCATCATTGTCAAGGCATTTCTGATGACCCAGCAGCATGGAGACTATGCAGCATCTATTCTGGTGTAGACAAGCACCTGAACAGTGTTAAAGATCTGTACCTAATGGTAAATAAGGCATTAGTCTTCAACAGCTCTTAGGTCAGACTTAGCAAAGACCATGCCTTCTGGTGAAGCCTGTTAAGATGCTAAGTCTACACTGATGGGCTTCCAAGGCTTGCATAGCATGAGATGGTAGTTACAGCAACTCTGAGTTGTGCATTAGATGTAAATGTGGATTCCATGAGCTGGGTCTCCCCTTTGTAGTTCAGGAACCTACAGAGATCAAAGACTTTGAAGTTTTTGTTGATGTCTCCTGCTATTACTATTTGAAGGAAGTAGTTTGAAGGACAGTATCTGGGGCAATCAATCACCACTGGTGGTCTTACTCTTTGCAAACTGGTTACTAACTAAAAAGTAAGAGTTGGAGTTGCATGGCTCCACAGAGTGATTGACACTCTTGAAAACAGGCATGGATTTCCAAAACTACATGGAGGAATGATGTACTCATGGTACTAGCTTACAGGAGAGGGGCTTTGCAACTCTGCACCCCATCTGAAAGTTTTGCATCAACTGCTGATTGTTTCATATGCAGATCCACAAACAGAAGCTTTCTTTCTGGGACCAGAACCTCCAGTCAATCATACATGAAGCAATCATTGTGGCAAGGACTCCTAAAAAAATTATCCCGTTGTATCCCGTTGATCTTCCACTGAAAAGGAGTTTCAGAAGGATGGACTTATTAAAATATACTTCCACCATAGCTTCTGCAGATGTGAGATAAAATTGCATTCCTTTTCTGAAGCGCTTCATAGTCTACATTGTCAATATAGTACAAGCAGGAGCAAGAAAAGTAGAAATAAGAAAGACCTTACCTGGGCAGTGGTGGCACGTGCAGTCATATCAGCAATAAAGTGCTTATGTCATCTGTGAGACACACTGAAGGCCAGCATGTGCTCCATAGATAGCCTGTAACTAAGTGAGCAAATATGTGTGGGATAAGTTCCTTTCGAACTAATGTTCAAACCAGATGTCAAATTTGAATGAAAACACCTGAAATAAGTAAACTGAAAACATGACAACTCTCAGCACAAAGTTCTGCTCCTCTTATAATATAGATATAACCAGTGTTCCTGGAGATTTCGTATGGAAGGAGCCATGAATGTTGAATCATGGTGAGTTTTATCTACTTATTTTTTAAGTAAGTTCCACTGTATCAGCTTGAATAATCCTCTGGTCACATAATGAACAACCAATATTGGTATCTCATTTCATAATGTCATATACAGGTGTCAAATTTATCAGTTACTTCTTAAAGTAATAGAAGAAACTCTGAAACAAAATTGGACAGGAAGCATGCCTTTGGTGTGAAATAATAGGAAGTCAGCTTCAGTAGTTTGGGAAAGCAGCTTTATTTGTGAAGAACATAGGTGGCTGTTTCTTTTCATTTGATGTTTTTGGGAACTTCAGTGTGCTTTTTTATGGATTAGGTGCATCAGAGGTGATACTATGACAGGAGAAATAACTAAATATAGGAAGATAACCAACAGTTATCATATGTGCAGAAAGTTACTAGTTTTCTCTTGGCAAGATGAATCATAGAATCATAGAATAGTCTGAGTTGTAAGGGACCTTTAAAAGCCATCTAGTCCAACCTCCATGCGATAAGCAGGGATATTTCCAATTAGATCAGGTTTCTCAGAACCCCATCCAACCTGACCTTGAATGATCTGGCTTTTTCAAGTCCTTTGGCTTTTAACTTGGTTCCTGCTGTTCATATCTCTAAAATGGAAAAGCATCTACCAGCATCAAGAAGTTTGATAAAATGTAATGCATGGTTGTAAAATTATTTTAAGAATACCAGAAATGTATTTTCCGGAGCTATAGAAAAATAAAGTCCTTAAATACATTCACAATAGGGTGATAACCACTGTTACAAACATTTGTGAATTATCCTACACGTTTTGAACATGCCTCCACAGTGTGTGGTCTGTAAAAAGTGAATGACTAGCCATGCTTGAACACATATTTGTAAATTAAAATAGAATTTCTTATAAAAATGAACATAAAACGAATTTAAAGATAACTCACCTAAATGAAAACCATCATCCAGACCATAAGCTTTTCAAGCTGCCAACTTCCTCAAGTAGGCTGTCCAAGCTAAAAAGAAAACAAAGGCAGAAACCTTCAGTCTTTTTTAAAGCAACAGGAGAAGAAAATTCTTCTGTGAGGATCATCCCTAAGAATGTCTTCTCCTATGCTCCTAAAGTTTGTAGCTTAGAGTTGCTAGCGTTGCAACTCTCAAATGAAAGGAAATATCAATGAAAACTTCCTTTTTATAGGTTCCTTTAGTTTTAATTGAAAGATCATTCTTTTGTATTTGAAAGTAGAAGAATCACTTTGTTAGGCTGACAGTTTTTACTACAGCAAAGAAGGTTTCTCAATTTCTTTTAAGAGTAGATTTAATTACAGGGAAATCAATATATGCAATAAGAAAACAGTGTAATTTTCAGGGCTACTGAACAACTTAAGGACTTGAGGCATTTTCCAGTCACTTAAAAAAATGTTTAGACTATTTTTAAAGGAATATAAATAATGCTATACACTACATATTCCTAAAAGTAGTCTACAACCTATGCTACAATAGAGGAAAGAAAAACACTAAGAGTTCTTACTAGTGTTGTTTAGATGAATAATTCTCTCCTGACTTCAAATCCATTAGTTACTGTAATTCTGAGCAGGCAGGTAGAATGTTGTACCTTAATTGCCAATTTTAGCTAGCCAGCACCAAGGCTTACCTATTTTTGCTAGTCATAGCCTTTTATAGGGCTTCACAGAAAGATACTGAGACAGTATATTAAAAGTGAATATTTTCCTTCTAAGTTCCTTCCCCAACCAATGAAACTCTGAAACATAGAGCTAACAGAAGTACAGTACAACCAGGTCTGCAGGTTCAATTAATTCATTTTCCATTAGTCCTATATCAGTTCTGTCCCCAAACCTCTTCAACTTTGCTTCCGCCACTGTCAGGATTCTTCACCAACTTTATGCTTCTGGGTCTTGTGAGGAAGAGCTGTATCAGGGTCCTTGTCTACTTTGCCATGCTGTTCACTGCAGAGAAGAAAGAAGCACAGACATTCAACTTGGAGGAAATGAGGATGAAAGGGTGAAATGCCGCCTCACTGAAATACTGCATTCTTTGTATTTGTTTTTCTGTCTTCTGTTCTGTGAGATTGATGTTATATCATGAGGACACAAAGAGAAAATGTTCGTTGTTTCCTTAAACAGTGTAGTTGGTTGCCTGCTCCCAAAGTAGAGGAATCAAAGTGTCTCCTCTGATTTCCCTAGCCTGTTTGAAACTTATGAGAGGGACTGGACGTTTTTCTGTTCTTCCTAGAGGGGAAGCAGCAGTTCTTCCTAGGGGTGCAGCTAAATTTATTCATGAGGGGAAGGGCCACCAAAACTGCTGCCACTGATTCCATTGATACTGAATAATTTAAAGATGTCTTCTACTTCCCTAGTTTAGAATAGGATCCTGAAAGTTGGCAATTAAGAAATCATAAAAGCTCTCTTCCAGCAGTTCTGATAACGTGGTGCAGTTTCTAACAGGACAGGTGAAACTTGTGAATGATGGAGACTGTCAGAAAGAATGTTCACAAATATATATGCTTGGTGTCATCTTTGCTATCCAGAAACAAGACTTCCACTTGTGCCTAGTGGCTGTCTGGCTACTGATTTGTCTTTAAGCACACTTAGAAGAGGTTCATGCTATAGACCTATATAAACAGGTGCATGGATGGACCCCAAGGTAGGAACTGGGGGAGCAAAGTCCCTCCCACTGTAAGAGAAGATCAGGTTCATGACCACATGAGGAACCTGAACATACAGAAGTCTATTGGATGACAAAAATGATCAGAGGGATAGAACACCTCTCCCATGAAGACAGGCTGAGAGAGTTAGGGTTATTCAGCCTGGAGAAGAAAAGGCTCCAGGGAGACCTTATTGCAGCCTTTCAGTACTTAAAACGGGCTTATAAGAAAGATGAGGACAAACTTTTTATCAAGGCTTGTTGTGATAGGTAATGGTTTTAAATTAAAAGAGCGTAGATTTAGACTAGACATAAGGAAGAAGTATTTTACAATGAGGGTTGTGAAACATCGGAACAGGTTGCCCAGAGATATGGTGGAGGTACCATCCCTGGAGACATTAAGGNTGGATGACAAAAATGATCAGAGGGATAGAACACCTCTCCCATGAAGACAGGCTGAGAGAGTTAGGGTTATTCAGCCTGGAGAAGAAAAGGCTCCAGGGAGACCTTATTGCAGCCTTTCAGTACTTAAAACGGGCTTATAAGAAAGATGAGGACAAACTTTTTATCAAGGCTTGTTGTGATAGGTAATGGTTTTAAATTAAAAGAGCGTAGATTTAGACTAGACATAAGGAAGAAGTATTTTACAATGAGGGTTGTGAAACATCGGAACAGGTTGCCCAGAGATATGGTGGAGGTACCATCCCTGGAGACATTAAGGTCAGGCTTGATGAGGCTCTGAGCAGCCTGATCTCATGAAGATGTTCCTGCTCATTGCAAGGGGGTTGGACTAGGTGACCTTTAAAGGTTCCTTCCAACCCAAACTATTCTATGAAACAGATCTCTGAGTTTGCAAAGATAAGGAATCAGTAGGTGTGAGAATTCAACAGACGTAACAGTAGTTAAGTAAGGATATGTTATCTGTCCTTGCTTCTGATGTGTCTCATATTTAAAACTTCACTTGTGTTACCATCAGCACTTAGTTTTACAAGGTCTGTGCTTTGACAGAGGACAGACAATGAAAGACTATTACCTTGTGGTTTAGAGCTCCAACCCAGTAAATATATTGCACTTCTGGACTCTTTGATATGTTGTTGGCATTGTAATCGCAATTAATACACAATAGAATAGCAAATCAAGGTTGTACATGCAAATTTAACTCTTGCAGTTGATAATCTTTTTGAATTCTTTGCTTTAATGTACACAGTCTTTAACGTTCCTTTAACACTTCAGTCTGATCATATCCTAAATAATTCTCTGAGAACTAGAGTTAGTTCTGCACTAATGTAGGAATCACAACTTATTTTCTTGATTTAAATGTATTTTAAAACATGACTGCAAATATTGAATTAATTTTTATGTAAAATTAGCTGAATTTCATAAAAAAATCGATTAAAGTGTCTCTCAAATAAAATCTGAATTAGAAATAGCCAAACCCATTAAAACCATCAGTTTGCCTTTGAATTAGCAGCTTTATGTTCCTAGTTAAAACTATAATTGGTTATCATCTTGCTTGCTAGAGATACCTTTAGAGTCCGAGTTTCAATTCAGTATTTCTCTTTTTTGCTTTCTCTTCTTCTTCCATAGTAGGGAGTAGGAAGAACTAATATGGTCTATACTTCCAGCAATGATTATATGGGAAAGTCTGTCAGTATGCTGTGAAGCTATGAATGGCTATTATGAAGTTAAGCCTGGAATGAAAGATATAGAAGATCAAGTTTAATCTGCCCATGTTGCTGCTTGTGAATTAATTAAGTATCTTGAATGACACCAAAAAAAGCTTTCCTAAACAACATAGTTTGAGAATTTAATACTAAGTATTTTCAAGCTGCTTGAAGAATCAGCAGAACCTTTTGGGAGGAGCAAACTCCTGTAAGCTTCTTTAATTTAAAAAAAAAAAAAGGAAAACCTTTGAGTTGTCACTTACAAACTTTCTTAAGTACATATTAAGAAAATTTCTTATTCATCAGCCAACTACAAGACCAACTACAAAGCTATCAACTGTTATTTAAGTGAGTATTTTTATACTGTCCATGGAAATGATGTTGTCTTTTTTTTTTTTTGTTCTAGTCAATCTATGGTTATATAATGATAGTACGTATGCCCTGGAGCCTTGTTGTCACTGCTTATTGTAGTTATTATTCAGACATGATTCTGGAAATTTAGGCAGGTTATTTTTATCAACAGAATCTTGTAAAGTTATCTTTTAAAGAGAAATTGAGCTTTGAATCTTCATGTCAGATTTAAACTCATAAACATATAGGATCTCTCAGGGGTTTTTTTTATTGCAACAATTATATTCATCAACTATCTCTTCCTTGAATTCCTGCTGTAAGTTTAGGTTCTCCTAAGTTTAGAAGTTTAGGTTCTCCTGATGTGCATAAGCAATTATACTTATTTTTAATTCTAGTGGAAATTACGTTGACTTTGTCAACTTTGCACATGGCCATTATCTTGCTCTTTCCCTAAGTTTGTTTAGGTCTGTTTAAAGATCCTCACTATACTTGATAAACCAAATGACTTTGTCACATGTTTAACTCTTTAGGTATTTAACAGATTAAGAAATACAACAAACTTTATCCGATGTACACTGGAATATTGTGACTTCAGCCTAAATGCCATTGCTTTTGGTGACACTGTATTCAGAATCTCAAAATCACATTTGAAAGTGGACTGTGCTCCCCTATGTCCCATCCATTTTTTAAATGCTTTTCAATGTCTTGAACATCCTACTGGGAGTTTTTGAAGTCTGTTAGAATTCAGTTTTTCAGTTTACTGACGGTTAATCCTACCCCTTTTTTCCTACTATAATTTTTAACCAATGGAGGTATTTTCTCTTATTCCATGTTTCTTCATTTTCTGCATTGTTTTCTGGTTAAGGACCCTACCTGCAGCCTTTTGACAGCTGTGGAAATAGTTGTCAAGTTTCATGACCTTTTAGAAGGCCAAGCAGTACCAAGAGATCAGTATCACATGAACTTTTTGGGAGGAGCTATTGTTATTTTTTTAGGGAATAATAATTAGACTAAATTCTTTATTGTTATATTTCTCATTTTAATTTTTAAAAGTTTGCAAGGTGACAGTGTAAGTTTTACTGGTTTGAAATTTCCCAGATCATCTGAAGGAGCTGCTAAAAGTATGTATTATTGTCCATGCAGTTTTGTTGGGGGAAGTTGCTAGCATCCATTCTGCTTAATTCAAATGCTCTTTCCAAACCAGGACATTAATATCATCTGAACCTACTAGAAATTTACTTAGGACACAGGAGGTGATTTTCCCCCTGTACTCGGTACTGTTGAGGCGCTACCTCGAATACTGTGTCCAATTTTGAGCCCCTTATCACAAAAAAGACATTGAGGTGCTGGAGCGGGTCCAGAGAAGGGCAATGAAGGTGTTGAGGGGTCTGGAGAACAAGTTTTATGAGGAGAGGCTGAGGGAGCTGGGGTTATTCAGCCTAGAGAAAAGGAGGCTGAGACCTTATCGCTCTCTACAACTACCTGAAAGGAGGTTGTAGCAAGGTGAGGGTTGGTCTCTTCTCCCAAGTCACAGGCAATAGGACTAGAGGAAACAGCCTCAAGTTGCAGCAGGGGAGGTTCAGACTGGATATTAGGAAAAATTTTTACACTGTAAGGAGTATTAAGCTGCCCAGGGAGGTGGTTGAGGCACCATCCCTGGAGGTATTCAAAAGATGGGTTGACATAGTGCTTAGTGACATAGCTTAGTGATGTGGGGTTTTTTTTGTTTTTGTCAGAGTTAGGTTGATGATTGGATTAGATCTTAAAGGTCCCTTCCAACCTAGACAATTCTATGATTCCATGATTAGCTGCTGGTTTCCCAACGTATGTTTCTGATACCTTTATCTTTAATAGTGTTACCTAACACACACACAAAAAAAGGAGTATACGTAGAGGATCCTTTACCAATACACTATTTTAAAAGCTGAATCAAAGAAATAATTAAGTAGTTTTGTAATATTATTGTTTGATTGCTTCCTTCAGCCCTGGGTAACCCAATAGATTCATCAAGTTTTGTTGTAGTTGTTGTTTTCTAAGCTTGCCATTTTCAATGTGATCAAAACATTTCACATTTGGTTTTTTCTCTTTAGCTGTCTCAATACCCTGGACTGTAGCGTAAATCTAGAGCAACTCTTCTGAGTTGAATGGGGTTATTCCAGATGGATGTTGTACTTTCCACCTCCACTTAGCTTGGCTGCATTTTCCCCCGGGTTTTATTCTCCTCATTAAAATAAAATAAAAAGTTTGAACAGGAACATATATTTGCTTTTCACAACAATGGGTAAAGAGTTGTATTAAAATTGGTTTTTCATAAAGAAGTTTGGACTGTTAGCCCAGCTACTGTTCTTATACTCCTAAAATGTCCATTGTAAATATTTTCTTCTACCTTTTGCAGGAAAAATGGAATCCATATTGGTTCCATCACGTTTAATAGGTAACACAGCTTTTACTTGAAGTGAATTTGGGCTTCCAGGGACTTTTAAAACTAAGAAAATATCTCTTATTAACCAATGCCTATGGGTGTAACAGCAAGCAAGAACAGCAGCAAGAATCATACAGTTCTGTTGGATCTCGGTCATTTTTTTTAAAAAAGAAACTTTGAAGACTCTTCAGAAGCACTGCATGTAAAGGAAGATAGAATTCGTTAGGTTTTAATGTTTCCATTTTGCATTTGCAGGTTTGTACTGACTTTCAAATAGAACGGTTCTTAAACAGTATTTTATAATCTATACTGACATGAATTAAAACCCCCAAAATGCAACACTACAGAATGGGAATCACCAAGTATCAAAATTACTGAAACAGTTATCAGTAGAGCTGTCCCAGTTATACTGATGAAGAAACTGAGGCACTGAGTGGTAAAGTGATTTGACCCAGTCTTTAATGAGAGATGGTTAAAAATCATAGATGCTTTGATTTCCAGGCTGGCACTTCAGCCACAAGCTGTTTAATTCAATGGCATTTAGCCTGAAAGCTTGTGTTCATATTTCTGATGATACTCTTATGTGTTATCTTTCAGACCGCAAAGAATTCAGGATTGATTCCCGTACTCTTTTGCATTGTGCTGCTGTAATAGCAACCTAACAGTGTAACATGTTAAGGATATGTCAAGTTCATCCTAGGTCTTATTTTCCCAATATACTCTACTGTTGCTGAGGCTTGATCCATAGGTTTTAGTTTGTATATTACAGTGATTGTATGGCTTGTGTAGCATATATGGAAATTGTTCTGAGTCAGGTTTTAAGAACTCTGATGGCGTACAGAGACACGGTTTAATGTTCCACTACATACAAAAATGCTATATAAACTCCCAGGGAAAATAGATTCAGTGTGCACATTCCTCAAATGTAAGAAGAGGTTGTAAAAATTTCATTGCTCAAACGTGCGTCACTGTGTGTTATTTTAGCTCCTATCTGAAGTGAGGAAAAAGGAAACGATATACACACACAGAGAGAAAAGAGAAGAAGGTATTCTTGGCAGTTGTATAGTTCCAGATTGCATTTGCATTGTGGATGGGGGGCGGGGGGAGAGAAGAAAGGGGAATCTGGGAGAATGCAGTGTAATGTGGCCACCTGTCAGGAAAATTACCACCTGTCTCCAATCTTGGTCTTAGTTGTTCAGAATATTAACAGAACAGAAAAAGAGTGGTATCCCTGCAAGTGAAAACAGTTGATGGGTTGATCTTTTTTAATATGGTTACAAACTATTTATTACCCAGCTAATAAAATGCTGAATATATTGTTTGTACTGTGGATCAGAATATCAGAGTCTCAGTCAGACAGAACTGGCTCTTGATATCTTTCTGTATGTTAGTTTTTAGGTTCTGTAAGTCTGCATATTAAAAACATCTGTTTAAATTTCTCTTTTATCTCGCTAATGCTCCCTTTTATTTCAGTCACAGCAGCCAATTTTAATCACTATTGCTAATGGTTTCAAGCTACTACCAACCTTATCATCTGTGCTGTAGAATCCTATTGTTGGTTTCTCACAAACAGGGAATGGGAAGCTTCCAGATTCTCTTTTGTCACTTCTTCCCTGTCTTTTCTCTCTGAAGGACAAGGCAGAGTTAACCATTGAACGTTCACTGAAATTAAGAATGCATATGCAAAGGCCACAGCCTTCAGTAGCACATTGCTGCTGCTGCTATAGCCACTGCAGAATCCTCAAGCTACTCAGTGTGAACCACATCTTAAAGGAAAAACTTTCACAGGCAAGTCCTCTTCCTCTTTCTTGTCTCCAGCTGCGTTTTGTTACTCATTTCAATCACCTGGGCAACCTCCTGTGCCACTAAATCACATAAAGCTACCAAGTATCCCACATCTTGCAACCTTGAAATGTTTCTTCTGTTCTGCTGCTTTTCCATATTCTGCAAAACTTTAGGAAACTGGTAGGTATTTTTCTGTAGCTCTGCATATGTAATGTTTGTTGTATTTTCTGGACTGGAAGCTTGGCATTGTCTGTCTGGCTGTTTTGCTGAGATCTAACAACAGAGGGTAACCAGGAGAGGGGGGAGCTGAAACAACTTCATCTTAGGGTGAGGACACAGTCTTCCTAAAGTCTTCTGCTGTAGAATACTGTCCCGCTCTTGTAGGAAAATCTATTATTCAGATCCAGAATCTTCAGACTACTTATTCTCCATATAATGAGTTATTTCTGCTGTTTAGCAAATCTGCAGCCACTTTGCTGCATCCTCTCAGTATTGGCAGATACATACATTAAAGCCGTCTAAAGGACCGGGAGTCCTTTACTCCTACCTGCCTAGCACTCTTTTGCATGCTACTTTGCCTCTGCAAGTTTCTCAGGCCTGATAATTGCCTTTTGTTCTACAGTGTCTCAGAACCTCTCATATACCCAGTGAGACTTAGCTCATTTGTTCATCTGCAAGAGCTGCCAGGTTTTGCAGAGCTGTTGCCTTCTTTTGCTACTGTTTGCAGCAGGATATATTGACAATATACACTGATATTTGTTGCTGAACACAAAGTATTTGCAAGTGTACAAAATACCTCAATAAATAATTGGTGTTAAATATAGAACTGGAAGATTTGGTGGTCATAAAGTAAGGGGACAATTTCTTCTTCTTCTTGCAATTGAAAAATATTCTAGTGACAGCTATAGTAGTTGCTAAAAATGGAACATTAAAAAAATATAAAAATTATTTGTTTTAACTTCTTTTAATGCAATTGGATCAGTTGAAAGGAGGGGGAGAATAAATACCATCTGATTTGGATGGTTCTCTGAATTCATCAGCATGTCTTCAGAGATTGTTCAAATACTCTTGTGTTTTCAAGTATATTTTTTTCCACTCTTTATGACAACTTTGCAACTTCTTGGGGTGTAGCACCACTGCAGGCTCCACCAGCTGTGGACATACCTAAGCTGAGCTCCTGGAGTACAGTTGTGGTAGGAAAGAACTCAGTGAATGAACTCACATTCTACCTGAGAGGTGTAGTAGAGGTTGTGAGGTCAGCCCATACTGATCATCGTGCTGCTGCAGAAAACATTATTACAATACCTGATCTTTGTGAGCTCATTGTGAATTACCTGCCTGAACTGTAGTCACATCTTTGCGGGCTGTATGTCTTTTGTAACTAGAGGCTGTAGCCTTTTCATACTTTACAGTAACTCATAAATGTTTAAGATGGCTTTTGAGCAATTAGTGCTACTTCTGCTCTAGAAGTTATGAATTTGTTATGTGCAATGATTTTCATAATGTGTCACCTTAAGTGATTTCAGTCAGTTTGGCAAAGAAAGGCAGTAAAACTGAAAACATGTAAGATTGCAGTTTTCTAGTTGCATGAATAATACGCAATATGAATTCCAATCTCTTTTCATTAAAAAAAATAACAAATGGCTTATTCCACTCTATTCTTAGCCTGGAAATATGCTGACACATCTAATGCATCATAAAAAGTACTTTACACGTGAGTTACCTTGGTTAGCGGCTCACTGGGCCCCCACACTTGTGCTTATTTATGAAGTGACTTTACGCTTCAGTGCCATTTGTTTCATAATGCTTAAAGACAAATAACCCTTTACAGCTATTAAAATGTTGAAAAAGATATTTCTAGCCCATCAGATTTTTTCACAAGTGTGGGTTTTTTCCTTCAGAGATGTAGCCATCATGTATTTCTTATTCATCCCTTGTGCATGACCTATCAGACTGAAGTGGCTTGCAGAGCGGAAAAGCAGTCCCAAGATACAATACTAGGAGCAGCACTAGAAGAATTCTGATGCAGATTTATTTTTAAAAATCCACATCAAAAAGCCATTTAAGGCAATGATTTCTTGACTTGTGACCATGGGCACATTTTTTTGTGAACAAGTTGGAAAATACATCTTGTTTATCTGTAATCATTCTCCTCTCAGAATGTGATTGCATGTAGTTGATATACTTCCTGGAAATCTTGAGGATTCATGCCTTAGTGAGTTCTTGGGTTGCAGCTGAGGTTGGTTATTTGACCTTCCTAGAGAAGGTCACCTGCCAAGGGTGGGAGCCACCTGGGTAATTGGAAATGGTGAGCTGTGCTACATACACAAGCTGGATAAGGAATTACTAAGGAAGAGCAGTGCTGCAATTGCTGGGACTTTCCACCACTGCTTTCTCTCATTAGGTCTTCTCGATTTGCCTCCTTTTAGCCATTTCTTCCCCTTCTGTGTGTTGGGGAGAAGCTTAAGAGGGGTCTCGTTCTAGTAACTCCACAGGGAAGGTCAGAAAAAAGCACCGAAATAATGAAATTGTTTCATGAAATTGTAAGTTCTGAAGAATATGCAGATCCAGTTCTTTTGTCCTGTGATTGGATTTCCCTTATAATATCTGCTTTAGAATTCAGCATCAAAATAACTCAAGCAATTTTGAAATGTAATTCAGAGCATACTATGCCACAGTGAATATTCAAATTTAAAAATGTTCTCCTAAATATCTACTTGATACACCTGATACAATTCTGGAGTTCCAGTTGTTTGGATTAACTTAAACTGAAATTTGCAGAAGAAAAGAAAACCTTGCAGCAAAAAATGTGTTTTCCTCTTTGCTGCTTTAATGTGTTCACAGCCAACTTGCACATTAAATGAAGTTGCTTTTGATTTAAACACTTCAAGATATTTTTTCTAAGATTCTTCAGCCGTTAACATTTCTATGACTGTCTATAGGCTATTTGCCTATAGCCTCAGATCTCTCTCCATCATCTATGAGCTCGGTGAAGCTTTGCTTGAAGTTCTAATCACATTGCTAGTTTTATTGTATTGGTAATGTGACTGGAAACCTCTTTGTTGAAACTGTTCACCAAAAAGCTTTTTTTCTGTGCTGGTGCAAATAGGGCAAGGAGTAAGAAAAAACAAAAGGTTATCTTTCTGTTTGCATATTCTCCCTTTAGGCAGGTATTAATTTACAGTCTTTTCCTTTGTAAAATACCATTAGAAATAGGAAATAAGATTAATATAGAATCACTTGCTGATTGCTTTTGCTTGCTGACTTCTTGCTTTTTAGTATACACTGATATTAAGTATGACAGTTACATTTTTGATTGTCACATAGTAATTTAATACTACTGTAGTTCCAAAATCTGCAAAACAAAGTTTATATTAGAAACAAAAATGCCAAAGAGAAGTTAAATATACCAAAGAAAGTAGTAGGAAACCCCACCTAAGTATTGTAGGCTGTAACACTATTTTAGAACCTGGATGCCTTGTGTTAGGTTTCTAGTCTGTTTAGGCAGATAACAAGGGGTTGATTTTTTTTCTGAAGTAACAAGCCAACAAATCCAATATAACTTAATTTAGTAAGATCTTTAAAATAATGAACACCCAGAAAAATCAAGCATTTTCTCTCTCTTTTTTTTTTTTAATCTGTTTTTGGATTTGAGGAGTTCAGGACTAAAAGCTGAAAAAAAGTTGGAATATAATATTTAACATTGTCTCAAAAGGTGCAGCTAATCTGCACGTGTTCTTGCTCTGAGGACTGGTTCTATTCAGTACCCTTCACCACCAACCAGTATTTCCATCCCTCCCTCCTGCTACCTATTGAGCCAGATCTGGGAACTGGGAAATACTGCCTGGGGGAAAGGAGTTGTTTTGTCTTTTGTGGTGGAGGTGTTTTCCAGAAAAATGATTCCCTGTTGTGTTTGTGTAGCTGTGGAGTGAGCCATAGTGTCAGCACAAGGAAGATGGGACTGTTTAGCCAAGGGCGGCAGTGAGGAAGTCAGGAGCATCACTTTTGTTGGTATTGTACACTTAAATTTGTTTAGACCAATCATGAAACCACACAGTAGGATTTCCCCCTTTCCTATTTAACGTTTGATGTTATGGATGAACTAAAGGTATTAGCTAGGTTAATTTTCAATTTGTCAGGCATCTTGCAAACGTGGTTTATCGTCAAGAAGACAACGTTAACGCAGAAAGATCAGACAAAGAAGCAGGGCAGAGTCAGGTCACAGAGTTCCAAATATAGTAAGATGTTTCAAAAGATTGAGTGCAATTATATAACTAACAGTCTAGATTTTTATTAACATGTCTGTGGGTCACTGAAAACTGCAAAATTCAGTGAATAACATCTCTGTTTTCAGCAGCTTCTCTTGAGATGTAGGATGGCTATTTAATCAGAATTTCCAAATATAAGGCCTTGTCTAGACAGTTCTATTTTTTTATTTCAGAAGGATATCTATACAAGTAGTACAAAATTACAAATAGCTTTTTGCCATCATCTTCAAAAGAGTGATGTCTGCTTAAGCTACCTTGTTGATTAGTTTTAAATGATACGATTCTCATTCAGATGTTATGGGAAAATGTGACTGTGCCTTGACAGTTATTTATATAAATAGTTTTAATCACATTTTTGCTTTATGTTGTTTTAATCCAATCAGGTCATAGAGGTTATCCAAAACCACCGATCTAACTCTTAATCCATAATTTTAATATTTGACTGAGTCTGTAATTTCCATCCTTCTCTCTCTTTACCTTTCCATTTCCCAGTACTTTGAGGAATTGTTATGGACATTGAACCGTCAACATTTTGCAGTCTACTACCAGAAGTGAACTACTGTTGACATCATTCCTGAATCAGTTAAAAGCGGGTTCCCACAGGGCAAATACTGCATGTGTACAAATTGTTTACAGCTTCTGTGTGGCCGGTGTTGATAATAAAAGTAGAGAAAAGGTCCTGGGAAGTAAGCCATGCAGAGATTTGCTCTTTAATTTTGACAGTATATTGGCTGCTGCATGATCTTTGTGGAGGCTAGAAATATTAAGTGCAGTTCTTTTTGAAAAATCAGTCAGTGGCTGAGACAGATGCTCTTTAGAATGAAATTTAATGATATGTGACATTCAAGCACATATCAAGCACAAAATGTTTTTTTCACGTGTCGACCTATTCCTTATCTTACTCTGTGTAGGTAATTTTGTCAGACCTTACTGTATTACTAAGTGATAGCTTGTCATGGAATTGTGAAGAGTGTTACGACTCTGTTTTGGCTCTGTCCCTTTTCCTTTTCTTTCGCTGTTCTCTATCTCCCAGTGAACACTTCTCTTATGAGCATATTTTTGTGCATAAGAATCTGTTCTTCACTGGGTGGCTAAGTTTTAAAATGATTTATAACATGCAGATATCACTGTTTGAGTTTCTGTTCATTTTATTTCCATGTTACAGTTTCATTATCACTGCTGGAAATTTTTTATATCTATATATATAGAGAGACAGTTTTCAACCAAAATACCTTTTAAACTGATATAAAAGCAGGTGTGTTTCATCAGTCAGGCATAATTTTACAGTTTAACAAATATTAGAAATCAAACAATGTGCACTTAACAGTTGTACAGTATGCATGTACATTATACAAAACAATATACATGGAAAAATACACATGAAATGGAGCAGATATTATGACATCTTTAATTTACAGATTGGCTTAAATGAAAAAATGCTGTATGTTGAAGAAATATTCAAGGCTTGTTTTTTAAGCACTAAAAAGTTGCTGAACTCAAATAGTTGAGAGGTACTAAATTACCTATGTTATGCTTATATTTTATGCTTCAAGTGACAGTGCCGGGGAGCTTGCTGAGTACATGCCCTTGCATCCTCAGAATGTAGGATGTGTGTAGCAGTTTTCTGTTGCACAAGCAGAACAGACCTCAGCCAATTTGTGTGCTGGATGTTGCGCTCTGGACTGTAAAGGTAGAGCAGATATAAGGGAGTGAATCAGAACACATTCAGGATAGACATCTGTCAAACCTCAGGATTTCCCCGGAGCCAGGGAAAGTTTTTGCCATCTATACTTACTTTGATCAAGCTACATAGCTATCCCACTGACCTTTTGTAGTCTTGGAAGAGGAATCCACAGCCCTTATAGTCTTAAACAATTCTTTAACATTCATAGAAGCAGATCCTTCAGGATTATTTTTTTTTTTAAATCTAGAACCAGAACATTCTTAGCTTCCCTTTTTTTTTTTTTTTTACTATATTTCATCTTGCTTTTCATCACTCTAGAGGCTTTAATAGTAAAGCAAAAACTTTCGTTAGATGGACTTAAGTTCAGGATTTTATGAAAAAGATTGTATTTTACACCTGAGTATTTGTTGTCTTTTTCCTAATCACTATTTATGACAGAATCTCTTCACTGTTTAAAATTTTCTCCACCCAAATTTTTCACTTTTTTCTTTTAGTTGTGAGTGCTGGTGACTCAGAGGATGTATGGGCAGTGCAAAAATATATCCATCCGAGGAAACTGTTAATCTCCAAGAAATGGAGTATCTTGCCTTAAAACTACTCAGCTCTTTCTGTTTCCTGAGATGTCACCCAGCATAACACTTGACCGGGGTCCACTCCGTGGGTCTAAGACTTTTTACTTTTGTTTTCTCTTTTCACTTCATAGCCTCTGAAATAACATGAGGGCTGTGTTTCAGCCCCATAGCACAGTGTTCTTATACAACAAGACAAAGGATGTATCTTACAAGCTCCAGAATGTGGTAGGAATGCATGCAGTGGTATTTGAGGATGAAAACCTTTGGGGATGGAGCTGAAAGACTCTATAGGGCAGAAGAAGCCGAACCAGGCACAGCCTTTTCACATTGTCTACGGGTAGTGCTCCTTGGAATACTCCTCCCTCTGAAGCACACCCTGGCTAGGTCTGAGCTAAATGCATCTCTTTGAAACAGAGTCTGGGAGGTAAGAAACAATTACATCACACGGACTATCAGGGAATCTGCTCCTAGCTTTGCTCCTGGGTATTATTTTACTTAGCAGAGTAGAAGCAGTAACCTGCTTTCCAAGTGCTGCTTACATTTTGGACTACTTCCACATTCATCTATTGCATTTATGTTCCCTTGCATTTAAACAGTAGATGCAAATGCATTTGATGACAGTTGTCAGAACCAACAAGTCTGACTACTTAAAGGTACTTGCCTGATTAACCAGGAGTTATGTCAACTGTGGCAAAGTCACTGAGGTCTTTTCCTGGGACCAGGCATCTTAGTTAAAAATTGTGTTCCCCTGGCTTGTCAGGCAGCTGCTGTTGTCCAGCATGAATTTTTTATTTCACAGTCACTGAATTGCTAAAGCCACCGGTACATTAATTTTAAATATTATACAAGATATCTGTTGTGCACATATTTCATGATCTTTGGTACCCATCCTGTCTTCCCAGGTTGCCAATGAACTATCATATTAATAAATGAAAATATGATGCTTTATTATTTATTTATTTGTACCTTATCAGTAAGACATAAGACTTGATGTGAAGACATAAAATGCACAATTCACCTCTTTTCATTGTGTTCCTATATTACCCTCATTATTTAAAAAATAATAACTTTGTTCCATGTTTCCAGTTTGCTTCTTTTTCAAATTCAGCTTTCAGGAATTGCTTCTTATTATGCCTTTCTCAGATTGAACAGCTCTTTAGCAGTAATTTTTTTCTTCTTGAAGCAGATTTATAGACAATAAGCAAATAATCTCAGTTGTTCTTTTAATAAACTGTGCTGGAAACTTGTATACCTTCTATGTCCTTGATTCTTTTCTGGCTGTTTTCCCTTTCTGTCTGCGAATGCCACAATATGCCATTAGCTCTTTTAACATTGTCTCTAATTTCATTGTCACATATCCATAGGTAGTGTTTCGTTTTAGACATAGTTCACAACGAGATGCTTGTGTGTTAGGATTCCTGAATCCTACTTAGTCGCTACTTTTCAGGATTCAGTCCTCCATTTCATTTGTCTGGGCCACAGGCACTGGAATTCATCAGGGCTGACTTTCCTCCTCTTGTTTTTTCCTGAAAGGATACACTTTGTGTTACTTGCAGACTTTACCAGCACTGGGTTAACTTTCAAGTCACTAATGAAATGTATGAGTAATCTTGACCTTGACCAGCAACTCTTTGGAGCCTTACTAGAAGCATCATCTCTCTGGTGACAGAAAGGACCTCATTAAATTATCTGATACCTTTGTTTCTGGCAGGTTAGAAATGCATATTAATAAAGGCATTTTGGGACCACCCAATGATCTCTGAGGAATAGACTTTGGCAGTCTTGCCTTACATCTGTTTAGGAAGGTCATCCGCACTGGCTAAAAGATTTGCTGTGTTAGTGATCTGTATTATAGTTTAGGAATGGTTTTCAGTACATGCTGTGATATGCAATAGATCCACTATAAAGGACTGTATAGATTTTCCAGTGTGTTCCACTTCTTGGTTTTGACGGTTCATCCAGTAGTCGGCTCGCTAATTTTTAATTGTAATCTATCCCCTCAAAAAACCTATTTATCCAGTTAAATACTGTTGGCTAGTTTTCTATAAGCAGAAATGCAGGGAAACCTTTAGAAGGGAAAAAAAAAATCATTTGCTTGTAGGTGTTTTCTGTTTGAGGAGGTGACTTCACATTTACATAGCTATTGAGTTTCTATGTCAAAGTTTTGCCTTACAGCAGGATCTGTGGTTTCCTCTTCCTAGGAAGAGGAAAGAACCAGTAGGAAGCATATACTTCTCCGTATCAAGAGAATGATACCATCTTCATGCAAGGCTCTTATCTGAGTGTGCTTTTGTAAGAGAGTTCTGTGGCTCAGCGTAAGAAGGAAGAACGTATGATCTGCACTGCTGAACAGTGCTTAGTGTTGACATCTTTAAAGCAACATTCAGTCTCTTTCTAACTTACATATGCCTGTAAGAAACAGAATCACAATAACACAAGAACCACATAACAAAAACCTGTGACCTGTATTATGTGAAAGATAAAATTATCTCATTGTAATAATCCCCTTTTGCCTTAAAAACTCATTATGAATCACTTTCCTTTCAATGTAATCATTGACAAATCATCACACATGGAATCAAGAAGGCTATTCTGTTTTCCAATAACTTGTTCATATGCCTTTTGAGGATATTCCAAAGATCCTGCTAGCAAATAATGTGATTAGGTGAAACCATTTCCTTTGCTGTTTCCGAGCAAGATATTATCAAATTTAATAGCACCAAAAATATACTCCATAACTTGATATTTATAAATTTCCACAGTCCAAAATGAAGCTGGATTACTTTTACTCCTAGTTCCAGAATGGCTTTTTAGATTCTGTTTAGATCTTTTCTTTTTCTGTAGCCCAGAAAGTTTGGAGTTGGAAACTAGTATCATTCCTTGAGTTTTCTAGAGTTTTAGAGCAAAATCTATTGCACAGTTGCTGAATGCAAACTGGCAGGCAAGCTGCAATGATCAGTGCATCAGTCAGAATTATACTGACTCAAGGGAACATTTAAAGGCTCTCTTAATGAGTTTATGTGCAGTGAATTGACCATTGTTCATATATCTGTTACTTAATGGTGATCTTATATGTAGTAAAGTATTTATTTTAAGTTAGAGAGACTGAAAAAATTATTTTTATCATGATAATAAGAACAGAATATAACTCAGGAAGCCATATGTTTAAAATAAAAGATTGTCATGCTTTTTTCTGCCATTCTAATTTTAATTCTTTCTCTTGGAAAAACTCTAGAGGTGATCTTTAATTACCTGTATTTTTTCCACAGGATCCTTAACACTATTAAGGTTAGCTGATGGATTATGTTTGGGATAAGGTAGTTTTATGAACTTTTTTTTGTTGCTTGCCTCTGTCATAATTATTTTCTTTTATTCAAATGTTGCAAAGAATACACACTGGGAGGATTATTTTTTTTTTGCATTTTTTAGAGTACTCCTTGCTGTTAGCACAAGCTTGCTGCCATAGTAATGCTGCTATATGGCTTCCAAGGCATGGATGTGGCATGCATTCAAGCTTGCTGCCATAGTAATGCTGCTATATGGCTTCCAAGGCATGGATGTGGCATGCATTTAGCCTGCTTGCAGCCCAAAAAACTTGGATGAGTTACTGCAGTTTTCTATCTGGATAGACTTAACTAGCAGTACCTTCTGGGGGATGCTTAGACATCTTAAAAGAGGAGACAGGAAGGGCATTGGTGACATCTGTTAAAGAATAAAAGGTGAAGCAATCTGCTCACATTCAGACCAGCATCTGACAGTAGCCTACTACCCACTAGGGAGCAAGGGAAGCTGCTAAGTTTCACTTGTGTCTCCAGCATGACCCAGTTTGATCTCCCCAGCAGTTATACTCTATAAAGCCAGCAGAGGGAATGAGGTGAGGGTTTATGGAGAGGAGTTGAACAGAGCAACTTGCATAATTACCCACTCACAGCTGTAAAAGAAACTGACCTGGACTTTTGACAGCATTATTTTGGGGGAGTGGTAATCTTAATTACTCAGGTATCCCTGAGTTCTTGTCCTATGCTGTTTCTCTTTTTAATTCAGTAGACGTTTGTTTTCTTAGATTTGTATCTTTGATTCCCACTTCCCCACACCACCACCCCCAATGAGAGGGGAAATATTGCTCCCCCTCATTTTCTGAAGTTTCTGGCCAGGATGTTCCATTAACGTAATTTCAGTGGGTTTACTAAGAGCTCTTAGGAATTCTTCAGACTTCTAATATTGCCAGTTAAAAAAGTATGCTGGCTCTGTACAATCTAGTCACTGGATCTCTTCTTTTTTTAACTCCTGGGAGAAAATAGAAGAAAAAGTGGCTGATCCCCTGAGGTTTTGTATACTTTGAGGCATATTCCAAGAACCCCTGGTAGCACAGCTCCTGTATGGACCACCTTGTCCAGGAGCTAAGGGGAAGGCACTATCAAGGCTTGCATGCAAGTGGACATTCCTGACTCAAATATTAATCCATCCTCAAATATTAATGTTTGAAAGGATATGATATATGGCATCATGTGCCTGTGTATGCTCCAATCTATTCCATGCTAAACCACCATAAAGTCAAACTTCAGTGTTTTTCATTTCAAAATGTATAGCTACATGAGGACAAGGCAAGGCAACCTGTTATAGTACTCTGTAATGATGACCTTAACATTTAAATATCCATTTATTGAAAGCGATATCCTAAAAGAATGAGAGGGGGAAAAAAACCCTATTCAAGTGGAAGCAATAGCAGAGTAAAAGTAGCAGAGCTATTTACAGCTAGCTTCACCTCACTGGAGTGTGAGGATAAATCATCATTTTGGAAAGGTACATGAATGAAAATTAAAGTGGACCTTCTTACAGTTTCCTAAAATGTAGAGGTGGCATTGCATGTGTTTTTTCAAGGCATGAAGGTGTTATCATTGGTCTTTCTCTTCAAAGTAGCAAGGTAAGAAAGGACAATGACAGTTCCAAAGAAAGGCAGCATCATTAAAAAACACTGACTAATGCTTTATACAAATGCAGAAATGGCAAATGGGCATTTTGACTGCAATGTTCTCCCTGAATTATTAAATAGCTGAGGAATGAAAATGAGCAGAATTTTGGCAAGCTTCTTAAAAAGCTCATGCAGAGTTTGCCTTTTCCTTAATTGCTGCTCTTTCTAGGGGAAAAATACGTAGATTTTATTCGTTTTTTCATCTATTTCAGTTAACTCATTGATATTATTAGAATGAGTTCTCAAAACACATTATTTCGGGAATCCCAAAATCCGTAGAACAGTCTGCCCTCTGCTGCTTTCCTTAATAACTAGAAATCGAGAACGCCTGATTTCTCATCTCTTTTCTTCCTTTGATTTGTTCTCATAATTTCCTTATGGTTCACAGTCCTAATCTTTGTTGACCAAAACTAATTACCCTGTCTCAAAGGTAGGATTGTTGGAGTTTAAAATGTCTACCTACAATACAGTTGTAATGTTGAATCCTTTAGCACACCAGCAACAGAAATGGGTCTACAGACAATGTTTCCACTTATATTCAGATATTCACATCACCATTGTGAGTACGCAGCATATACTCTCACCAATGCTAATATTATACACCACACAAGTAGGGTGCTGCAGTATTTGGGGGACAAAACAGGTACCTGTTACTGTTGGAGAAAAAGATATGGTGGCATGGAAAAGGAAGATCCTTTGTAAGCTTCCAGAACCTTGAAAGTCTAGAAAAATAAGCTACCACTTCTGAATATTTTCTTTATTTGTTTACTGCTTCAAATAGTGAGAAAATGGAAAGTGGACAGATCTTCAAAGAAAATAAGTTGCAGGAACTTAAAATTTTTTATCACTTAAAGGTTTTGTAAATCGGTACTGTAAGGAAATCAAAGAATTCCAATTAATGATTTTTGGAGGTCAGGTAGAGCAATGCAGGATAAGAGGATGGTCTAGATGACTTTTTTTTTTTTAAGTCTTTTGATTGGTTTTCTGTGAGTTCTACGGGTTTGTTTTTATGTTACAAAGCATATCTTCGCTGCATACAACTCAAAAAATTATATAAAATATATTTTCCTACAGCCTTGCATATAAATGTGTGCTACTTTTCTATAGCCACTTATAATTAAAATCTTACTTTATGTATGTGGTTTTAGTACTTTTGTACATTAATTAATCGATACATACTTCAATTCATTTTTCTCTCCTACATGCCTGGTGTATGCAATTAGACATTAGAAACTTATATCTAGCATCGGTATAGTCAGTGTTGTTCATAATATCTTTGCTTTCCAAGTTGAAAAAAAATAGTATTATTTTGCTAACTTTTGGACATATTACTTGAATAAGAATCTCACACATTTTTTTCTGTGTGCATTAATAGGGTGACCACCTGATAAATGCGGAATGAGAATAAAATCAGGGAACTTGGATTCCTCTTACAATACATGCACTCAGTATTTTAATTTTACAAACTGCAAATGTTATAACAGTGTGTCATTTAGAGATTATTTCATCTATAAATGATTATTGCTGCAAAAACTGAGCACACACAGTTTCTTACTACAGAAATCCTTAGATCAGTAGAAGAAGGAAACTGAGCTTACATAGCTCTAAAAAATCTAATTACTTTTTAAATTGCCTAGGCGCGTAATTTGAGGTGTATCATCTTAGGCTCATAATTTGAGAGTTGGGGTGATTCTTGCTTTCTTAGCTTAGCAAAGGACTGAGAAGAAAGAAATGCTTCAGTAAGGATTGGTTCATGTTGATACTATTGATCTGGTTCCTTTTGTGACCAAAGGTCATGCTGACTGCTAAAAAGAGAAGGTGGTTGAGCAAAAGGCCACCGACTTAGAGCAAGGTTGTTATTAGAGGTGGCTCAGTAAATATTGTCCTTTCAGCTGTAAGCTGAGCTGGGATTTCTGCAGAAATTGTTGCTTCTGTTTTATTCACTGAGTTCAAGAGGCCAATTCTGAGTGCTGACCCGAATAATAGGATAAATGTAAGGTTTAGGAAAAGTACAGATTTCCAGTATAGCAGTCTTATTCTGTCAGTTGACTTTTATATGTGTGTGTGTATATATATATACACACATTTATATATGTGCGTATGCATATTTGTATATGTATGTATGTGTATATAATTCCCAAGTTTTTTGTTTTATTGTAAGGATTTGGCAGCAATTGAAAAGAGATTAAGGAGATAAAAAGTGAGATCACCTTCCTTCAAAGCTTCTGTTAGTCTATGGGGTGGGATCTGAAAACCGAAGAGGGCAATATTTATTCTGTTTATTTTCTCCAGGTTATCTGCACAGCATAGATTTTCGTAGTTACTGCCTCAGGTTAGTTTCTATCTCCACATGTTGCAAGAGGCAAAAAAAGATGAATAGACAATGTTTGCTGGATTCTAATAAATGAACTATTATGCATCCATAGATTCTTTAAAAGTCTTTTGACTTCCTTTGTTCTCCTTTGGGATTTTCTAGTATCTTCTCTGTGTACTTCTGTCTTGTTTCCAAGGTCTGCAGGAGGTAAATGGAAGGACTTTCTGTGCAAAATCCTTCTATATGCTAGCAACGTATCTGTACATATCAGTATTCCTGACTGTCCTCTGAGTTGAAGTAGCTTCCTTTCTTCTTTTGTAGGTTCTTTGGTCACCATTCTGGTCACCGTGCTTTTAACTGGTTCAGGCAAATGCACCTTGACTACATAGAGTGCTGCAGTCTACTTTCATGTTATCTCTACTGTTTCTGATTTTTTGGCTTGCTTTTTTAAGGAGGTTTCTTTCATTTTCTCCATATTTTGTGCAAGCCAGCTTTTACCTGAATTTACATTATTGGTTTCCCCACCCATTACTCAGTTTGTAGTTTATAATGGGAGGTGACCATGTCAGCATTGTAAAGGCAGTTTCATAATCTGGATTCTGCTAGTTAAATACTGTGTCTCCAGAGCTTTGAAAAGTTGTCTCTGAAGAATCGGTGCCTACTGCATCTGAAGAGTGGAGAAGCAGCACTGAAAACTTACTGCAGGGTGAGTCAGATAAAACACAATGAAAGAATATTTTAGGGTTTTCTGCAGTTTTTGCAATCCTTAGGAGTGACATTGACATTTTTCAAGGTAGACTTAGTGTCTGTTGAGATTGCCTATACAAGCATTATGCTTCATGCAGCCTCAGTTTAGCTCTTTGAAAGTTTTAAATATTCCATGGTCTCCATTTGTCCTCTACAAGAGAATAAATTTCACTGTGACTGAGGCAGGGTCTTTACTTGTTGCGCAGACATTGGCTATGTGCTAAAGGCAGCAGTGAACAAGTTGAGTTTGGTTTACTTACCTGGAGATTTTCTTCCAGGCTGGATAGCTTTTAGTTTTGTTTTCTAGAACTGTAGAAGAAACATCTTCTGAACAGCAATCCGTGAGAAAATGAAATGGGGAGGTCTGGGGTCTAGGGTCCACTACCTGTTTTGGAGGGGCAACTTAGCGCATGAGGTTTTCAGCTTGCAAGCTCTTTTTACGTGGGACTCATATTGGAAGTCACCATGCATGACAGCGTGTCTGACAAAATAAGATGGGCCTCTTACATAGAACAGGACTAGAAAGTGGGGACTGTGCAGTGAGGGCATTTGGCAGAAGTTTATAGGGTTATGGCTGAAGAATGGAGCATGCGGGTGCTCTGGTGTAACCAATGGCCAGGAGAAATGAAGGGTCCACAAGGTCTTGGTGTGGTACCTTGCAAGTTAAATGGAGATTTTTGGTATATGCCTCATAATAAATAAATAAATAAATACAATATTTCCTATCAATGCTACATTCTTCAGATTGGAGAATGATGTCCAGATTGGGCGCTAATGTCCTTGAATAGTATGAAATGAAACATATTTTTTCATTGACAACTCGAAGATAGCTGGGTAGTTCATGGATTTAAAATATTTTCAAAAATCAGTTTATCTATAACAGTGTTTTAACTCTTGTGAAAAGGTAACCCCATCATACACATTAGTACGTGATTTTTAGAACTGGGTTAAGAAAGGATCATGATCAGCAGAATTGTTTCAGACTTTATCCTACTTCTGTGGAAAGATATTACAGACTGACTATTCCATAGTTAGCAGGGCTAATGTCTTTAAGGAGGCTAGGCCTAAGGTGAAACTAGACTATTCTCTGTTGCTTCTCTCATTATGTTACCTTAGTTTGTTCTGTGGGCTGCAAATGTCTGAAAACTCTGTCTTTCCATTTCCCATTTAGGGATCCATGGGAGTTTCCACACAGTGTAAGAACAACTGCTGTTTAATTATCACTTCTTCATTCTGAAAAAATAAGCCATTTTACTGAAACTCTGAAATAAAAAGGAACTACAAGTTGATAGTGAAAGATAAATTACAGGCTTGCTATTTTAATAAGTAGTATTTATTCAGTTACAGGACCACATGAATATTTTCTGTGATTATATAAATTACAAGATAACCCACATTTTATAGTACAAACAGCAATAGTAACAACCATGTAAAATTTATGACTACTTAACTTATAAATTATTACCAAACTATAAAAGATCACAACAGATACGTGGCAATAACCACTGTATTTTCCTTTTATAGATTTACTTATCTTTTAGGAAAATAGTCTTGAATTTTCAAAATATTGCTGGTTTTACTACCTTTTTTAGTGAGTGTCTGCTGATTCTGAGTGCCTCACAGATACCTCAAAGGGCATAAGAGTTTAGTCCTTCGTAGGAATCTGGCCACAAATCATTTGTCACTGAAAATTGGAGGTTCTAACACACGTACACATTATACACACATATGTGTATGTATGTATTTTATTTATATGTGTATACATATATAAGCTCTAATGACCAGTGTGTTTTGCATATAGAATAAGACAGGTGGTTTGATAGATTGAAGGCTATGGGTGTGTAAAGACAATTCAAATTAAATAGTTATCTGTAGAATTTGATGAAATCTATTGTTTTACCTCCAGATACACAATGTGTGATGGGCAGAAGGTAACTTTCTGGAAAAAATCAGCCACTTGAAAACAAAACCTCAAAACAAACATTGAGGTCAGAAAAAAATCCTAGGTTTTAGTAATATAAAATACTTATAGTCTGAGCCATTCTTTGAGGATAAGTATACTTAGTCAATCTGATTCTTTCTGAGTCTGTGAAATAAAATAGAGATATCAAGATTGTATGTTAACAATGCTTTTAGACATTTACACTTTTCCGCTGTTAGGCTTTTACACATATTTATATATCCCAAATATTGTAGTGTGGAGCTATGCATAGCTGTCTGCAGAGCTTTACTGCCTCACTTTTTATTAAAGCAAATAGAAAATAATAAATTGCTATATAGCTGATACTTTTTTTTTTTAATAGCTTATTAATAATAGGAATACTGCAATACCATACAACTATCATGTGACAACAAAAATAACTCTTGGAAAGACTTACTGTATGACATAACTGAAAATATTAGGAAGATCCCATATGCTCCTCCAAGTTTCTTCCAGATCCCAAATTTCAAAAATTATTAATTTCTAAGAGCTCCCAGACTTAGAATAACACTAAGTGTGGAGTCCCCCGTAGGTACAGACATGTATAGTGCCTGAAGTAAGTATATCTAGCCAACAGCCATAGGATGGGCATAGTATGGTCTTCATCCTTGTGGCAGCACATTAATGATTGACAAATTTGCCAAGAACAGTGTAGGTGAGTTCCATTACCCCTATCACTTCTGTTAATGACCGCTTCTATTTGGTGTGCAAAATGTGCTGAGACCTCATACAGGTTCAAGAGAAACAGGCTTATGAAGACTTAGTCTGTATCAGAAGGTCAGAATTTAGAATAGGTTTTTTTTGTCACAGAAGGATCTTTTGCTTCCTTTTTTTGCTCCATAGGGAAAGTACTGACTGATAGCAACACAGCAATAGGTTGTAGCAATAGGCAGGTCATCTACCTGCACTAAGAGGTATAGTGCACTTGGACTTGCAGTACTTGGAGCCGTACTATTCACAAACTATTCAGTTCAAATTTTAGACCATCGTGGGAGCACAGCTCAACAGAGGTCTCTTGGAGCGAAGCGGCAATGCTTACAGCCCTTTAGTTGGTCAGCTTAACTTCCCCAGCAGAATCCTCTAGTTCGCTTGCTCTTTTGATTCTGTTGCATTGGCAATGCCTAACAGACACCTTTTTTTATTCCTAAGCCAACAGATGTAATATAAGACGTGGCATCACTTTTCCTTTGTTGGTTGTGTTTTGGTAAATGATTGTATCAGACAGCTGAAAGAGAGGTCTTCCATTTACCTTGTGTTGGTTCCATCTACTGTCCTTGTTGGCTGGATCCCTGGGGGGAAGGTTGCATCCCTGGTATGCAGCTGACTTCTCTGTCATGTGAAGTTTCCAGCTGCAGGGAGAAGAAGAATAGGGAATGTGAGGTAGAACTTCAGGGAGCTTGGTGCACAGGTGGCTCTGGTGGATGACAAAGAAGAGATCTTTTGCAGGTACCAAAAAGGGAGTGTACTGGGTTAATATGCCACTTCACAATGTACAGTGTGGAGGTTCTTTCTCATTAACTTGTATTTGGAGCTACCTGACTCCCAATGGATCTGAGTTTTCTTCCTTTCTCTTGTTTTGGTTCATGCCCTGAGAAGAGCTTATGTCAGCTATTCTGAGCCCCCAGGGAGCTCTGGGGGTCGCCTGCTTGGGAGGAAAGGAGTAAGCAGTTCTGCTGTGATGTGTGATCATGGCAGGGCCAAGGGGCAACACTTCTGCTGTGTTCTAGATGGGACATTTTCAGGAAGAACAGGGGCAAGGCTGTGTTGTGTTCTCTTTCTCCACTCTCAGAAGTGTCTGAAGCAGTGCTTTGTGCTCTTCACAAATGTAAGCCTTTCTTTCCTGCAGTCTTAGGGTAGCTTTGCATGGTTTAATAGATCTTCTTTTCCTACTCATGGCTACCTCCTTCCATTCTCTTATCTTCTTGCTAAAGGCAAATGTGGCCTGAAGGGTTGAAAGAATTCCTGCTCTTCTTTATCTTTCATGATTACAAAATTGTCTTCAGGCTTGTCCTGAGTTCCCTACAGTTTCAGACTTTTAAACAAATTAGCCTCTTAGTCTAGCAGTATTTGTCACCAAGCAGAGGCTTCATAGACTGTGTCAATTTCTGCTTCAGTGACCTTTTTATTATGCACACCTGGAACAGATTCTGTATCAGACATCAGAGCTTGGAGACCTAATTTAAGTGTGAGGTGACAAGATTTCCTACCTGTGTCATTTCAAACGTACTTTTTCATAAGTTATTACAAGGACTAGTTACTGGGTTAAGAATGTTTTACTCTGAAAAAAAGGGATCTTTCTTGATCATCATGCTTCTGGTTTTTTTTAAAAAGAGCCAATCGAAATGTATACTATGAAAAATGTTTTCCAGTCTCTTCTGAATTCTGTGTTTGTACTGA
Organism: Arenaria interpres; assembly: GCA_013399435.1. Taxonomy (NCBI): domain Eukaryota; kingdom Metazoa; phylum Chordata; class Aves; order Charadriiformes; family Scolopacidae; genus Arenaria; species Arenaria interpres. The sequence goes on from VXAK01016375.1 coordinate 54,108, forward strand.
TCAACAGTCAAATGACATTAACTTGCAGAATACATACATGCTTTTATGCTGTATGTGGTGTGATGATTATTAGAAAGACTACAAAAAATACTCTTAATTTCGAAATACCAGACAGATATTGTATGCTATTGGTTACCTGATATGATCTGTGTTATTTTTTTGATCACCTGAAATCTTCCTCTATTTTTTTTAAATAATGCAGTTTATATAGTTAGAGAATCAAAAGCATTTTTTCTGAAGTCCGATTAATTATTTCTGCTTTTTTAGATATTATCTTAATTAGTTAGTGAATGCCAGGGAATTACCAAAACTAGGTGAGAACTCTGTATCTAATGAAAAATCAATCACAGTTGTTAATGGTTACTAATGTCTCACTTTTGAAAAATCACACTTGTGCTTGGGAGATACTTATTTTCAGTTTATAGCAAAATATTTGTTTTTAAAGGTTTAGGTGCTTTTTTTGAAACAAAAGGAATTTTGTGTAGTTCTTTAATGATACAATAATAATTGTGGGGCTCTTCTGTTTCTTTCTCAGTAACAAGGAAAAAAAAGGGAGCTTATAAACTATAGTCATATTCATGAGCTACATATTCATGAGCTTTTCTCCTAAAAAGGAGAGGAGCCATTAGAGTTGAGAAGAGCATTCCTCAACAACTTCTTGGTGCTTAACTATAAGGCTAAAAGTATTTTCATTAATGAGTTTTCAGATTGGCTAAGGCTTTATGGGTTGAATACAATACCTTGAATAGTGCCATCAAACAATTTAGTAGAAGTCTGTAGCTGACAGAGTAATTCAATAGCTAATGAACGTATTCTGAGAACCTGCTTTAGGACTGGGTAAATGTTTTTCATTACCTTCAGTCTTGAGATGATAATGGGATCCTTCTCTGGTTAGAAGTCCAGTTTTGAATGTGATTGAAGTCTGACAGCTGGGTTAACTGCTATTTTGGGCCACAGAGTGCAAAAGAGTAGTCTGTAATTTAGAAAGGTCTACCCGTCTTTTAAATCACATGTTGTTTTAGAAGCCATGGCAGAGGAGAGGAGGAAGAGACGGCAAAATAATTAATATTGAGAAATCTGTTACTTGGACAGAAATGTTCCCAAAGTGTCCTAAAAATGTATCTGGTAGTCTCTCTCTCCCTGCTACACAATAACAGAGGCTTTGATTATACCAACTAGCTACAGACCATTACTTTTCTGGCAGCCTTCCTGGTTAGGAAGCAGACAAGTCTGATTATAGGTGGCAGCCCAAACCATCCCAGAAGCTCCAGTACTTTTGTGAGTAGCAGCAGCTGCAGTGTACATACTGAAGACTTCATACCTGCCATACCAAATCACGGCTCAGCCCAGTCTTCACCTGAAAAGACGGTGCAAAGAGAAAGAGTTTGTATTTCCTTTTTCTGATCTGGGCATACTTACTGCCCCTGGACTTAATGATGACAATTTTGTGACATCTGTCTTAAGTGGCTGCAGAAAAAGGCCAGTAGATACTTCATCTTCAGAGACATGCCTCTCTTCTCATGAAACAGTTGGTAATTTAGATAAAGATAAAATTAATAATTTTATTTCCCATGAAGAGGCAGAATGCATGCCTCCATTTTCTTGAGAAGTGAATACATGATATACCTCTCCATCTACGATTCTGTACCTTAATGTAAGGGTTATTAGTTATAGAATTAGTTAATTGCTTTACTAACAGGAGTATATGTTATTTGTACTGAAATGTAACAGTTCACTGCTACATTACTGGTTTAATTCTGCATTGCTGGTTGAGGTGTTTCTTGTAGTGGAGATATAATTTACTAGTCTGTGTAATCTAGATAAGGGCTATGTAACAAGAAGACAGTGCTTATACGGGAAACTTTCACTGTTTTCTCTCTCTCTTGCTTGCCTTCTCATTTTACTTTTGTGAACATGAAAGATAACTGTAGAAATCTTGATAAATAACAGGAGAGATACAAAAATTATTTGGCTGGAAGAAGAATGTTATAATGAGAGACTTGAGGTCTCGGTCTGATTTAGTTTATTAAAAAAAGAAGACTGAATGATGGTTTTACTGCTTCGTATGTTTCCTTTCATAGGAATAAAGTGGCTACTTAAAGGTTTTCTAAGCTAACAGAAGAATATATTAGTGGCTTGAAATTAAAGTCTGACAAATTGCCTTAATATTTTTAGCAATATGTGTAGTTAGTCTTTGAAATGAATTGCCAAGGAAAGTGATAGGGTCTTCATTTCTTGAAGGCTTAAACTTTATTACCTTTTGGAAGACAGGCTTCTGTTAAGCAAACAGTGTTGTGTTCATTCGGGTAATACATGAGATCAGGCTAGATCTTTTCATGCTCCAACAAGCAAGAAAACTTGCTGTTTCTCCATTAACTATTAGAGAATTTTAGTTCTTAAAATTTAATATCAGCCAGAGTAATCTCTTTTTCTTTTTGTTTTAGTATGTCACTACTTTGTCTAGTGGTTTGTCTTTTTTTTTTTTTTTCTTCTGACTGTTTTAATGCTAATCCAGCAGTTCTAGTATCGTTTGTAAAACTGGATCTGGAAAGAGAAGAGAGTTAATGATGAAAGGGTGTAAGAGCTTTGGCTGGACAATCAATAATTGACTACTCGTAAATTTTATAACAACATGACACGCAACACAGTGATCTGAAATAAATTGCACCACTAGAAAAGGTGAGAGAATCTTGGCAAATTAAGTAAGAATCTAGTTCAAGTTTCATAATCTGGCAAAAAAAAAAAGTCAAAACATACTTAAATTAATGCAGGACACTTTCACATGTAAAACGCCTTGGTGCAGACATTGGAATTTGTGGTATCTGACTCAAACAAGGCTTAAAACAAAGGATGAGTTGCCTTTTATGCTTTGCCACCTGTATTTCTATTTGGCCTTTGCTAGAAGACAATTACAGTACCATTGCTCTTCACCATTTGATGAATTTCTTCTCTTCAACAGGCTGCAGAACAGTGAAACCAGGGTCTAACTGTGGTATCTGTGTTGTGCTAGAGGAACAGTATTGCTGGGGGTATCATTGTGAGACAAATATGGGCAGCATCTTAGTATTTTGTATCCAAAGATAATGTCTGCTGCAGGAAAACAGGGGTTTTAAAACATTGCAGTAGAGTGCATTAAAGCTGGTGTCATTGTCCTGGACTCTGTTAGTTAAGTGGGGTACGTAATGCATTGGTCATCTTGAATTAATATCTTGAAGTTGACAGAAATTTAGGATATTGTGTGTATTACTTAAAAATAATGCTTCCCCAAAACCATACGGAACAACAACAACAACAACAAAAAGTTTCCCCATGAATCTCTAAGTATCAAAAATTATTTTCCTTTCAGGCATCATAGACTATAGTAGTAATGGGACAGAATAGCCAGAATAGAGGAGATATTAAAATTAGCATTGTAAATTAATTTCTTAACAAATTTTTATTTCTGGATCCTATTCATTAACAAACAAATACAGCAGGGAAATAATGTGCAAGGTGTATATTCAATGAACAGAAGTGATTGTACTTTCCAGGCAAAACAAAGTCACTGTAGTAGTTTGAGTCAGTGGGTAGATTGTACGTCTACCCCTGTTGCAGAGTTGTAATTCAGAAGAAGTGAAAGAAAATTACAAGTATTTACTGCAGTGAGCTAGTGAAGGAGAAGAATAACTTGATTTGTAACCCTTGACTCTAGTGCGCTGTGGATTGCCAATGCAAAAATTAATCCCCCTAAAGCTGGTAGACAACCTTTTCCATTGAATACAGTAAGCTCAAGTTTAAATTTTGAGACTTTAATGTTTTACTGATTTGTGAAATAAAAATGTATGAAGCGTATAGTATAGATGAGAGTTATTAGGTAGATAAACCATTCAGAGCCTTTAATTGCTATTTGACAAACATTGTTGAATATATATATTTTTTTTATGTGAGAAGAACCACTTAATTTTGATACTATCGCTATCATTTTACAGTACCATTAATAATAAGTCTGTCAGATGATTAGCGTGCAATGAATATGAATGCTGTAGAAAAGGCTGTAGGAAATATAAATGTCTTTGTGAATTGGATTTAAAATCTGCTTTGGTGTGCATGCCTTGATTTTAAAAAAGATTTAAAAAAATACTAATCATAGTTTTGTTATGGGATCCTAGAAAATGTGGTGAGTAACCAATTCTTTGTAGTCAAGGAAATACGGATCATAGTCCCAGGAAAAACTTTGGTGTGGTGAATTTGTGGTTCTTTTATTCTTGATAGAATCAGCACAGGGAATGTTTGTTTATGTGCTAGAGCTAGAGCTCATTCCCAATGCAAGATTCTTCTAAAACAAACAAAATTGAAGACACACAAGATAAATGGGACACTGAGTTAGTTAGCAAAGGTCTGGTTTAGGAATTAACCTCTTTTATGTATATAAAGCTGACCTCATTGACAAATCTGAATCTAGAAAAGAATGTTTCACTGTGGAGTACAACAGCAAAGGACTTTTTGTGAGGTTTTCCCGTTCATGTGGGAAAGCGAGTATAGATAGTGAACGCACATATTCTACATAATCATAGCTTATCTTGCAGGAAAGTAGTTGTTGTAGACACCTAGCAATTTCAAGTTCTGATGCCTGTCTTTGGCAGAGAGGATCAGAGAGATGCAGTGAGAATAAACATTTGCCTTTAAACGTGATCAGTTTGACATCATCCCTTTCAGTGGCATTTCTTCTTTTTCCATTTACTTAATGATCAGTTTCTCATGCTACAAATTAGTGTTATGATGTAAAGTATGTAAACTATATAACTTTATCCAAGCTATCGCCTTACAGTTTTATCACGTATTGGGACGTGAGTATTTCTCATCTTTAAGAGAGATCCATCAGCAAATTTGAACAGGAAAGCATCCCAGCATTGTCAATAGGTGTGAGTACATCTTGTCAGTGCTTGTTCTAATACAACAGTATTCTCAGAAGACCTTCCTATACAGATCTGTACAGATACTTGTGCAAACCTAAACTCTGAATCTGTTTACCTGCTCTTTCAAGATTCTAAGTCCTTCCAAAGTACAAAAATGACAACACGAGGAGTCTGTATTGAAGAGAACTGGGGTTTTATTTTTGTTTAGAAAGCAAACTTTTTCTTACACTGCTGTTCCTTCATTGAAGTGAAATGGAGATAAATATCTCTCTTCCCCTAGACTTTCCTCCACATCAACCTTTTGTATTTATATTCTTTTATTTACCTTTAAATTAATCTAGGTGCCATGCTTTATGCTGAATTTGAAACAACAGTGCTAGGAAAAATAAAACTTTTTTTTTGCAATTTTGATCCATCAAAAAAGCAAATCAGGAACATAGAGATGCAGAAAGTGTCTGTGCAGACGTGCTTTTTGTATTTTAATCTACTTTTCAGGTCTTGCAAAGAATATAGGATTCAAGAAATGCAATTTTTGTGATTATTGTTTGTGGGATGGAAGAGAATAGATACAGCTTTTATGTTACTCAGTGTTCAGTTATGTTGGTTAGGCTTTAACAAAATGAAAGCTAACAGTACATCTTGCTTGTTTAACCTCCCAAAGGAGGTTTCTGGTTTGACTTTTACATTAGTGAAAGTCAAAGGCTTTAACTAGTCAGTGGTCACCCTTCTTCATCCTTCCTACAGTTTATGTGCTAAAACTTCAATATGGCTATGCGAGTAATATTTCCAACTTCTGAAAATCAATGTGGGGAGAAGCTCACACAATTGATATGCAACGTGACAGTGTGTACACTGTCAAGCTAGATTTCTCCCTATTTTGCTCCAGTTTTCTCTTCTCTTTTGCTCATGCTACATGTATGATAGATTGCTCTTAGGATTCTGTTTGGACTGTAAAAGCTGCCTCTCCTTAGATGAAACCTAACTTAATGATGAAAATTCACATGGGGACCTCTCCAGTATGCAGTATGGATAGCCTACACTATGTCTTGCTTCCACTGCCCAGTTTGTTTCCCTGCAGGCTTCCTCCCTCACATCACACTGCAGAAACACAAATTAGATGGGCTTAAGGCATTTTTCTCACTGTCTAGAGTAGAGACCAGGGCCCTGGTGGTGTTTCATATTGTGCTATGCTGCATCTGCATCTGTTACTGCAGATCTACTTCCTGAAGTAGATAACAAAGCCTGGAGATCTTCCCAAAGATTGTAGCGATGGTAAAACAGGGCTGGATTGATAGTCATCGAGCCTCAACGGTCTTTGCTGGCTCTCTTCATGCTGTAGGGAGGGGGATTTGGATTAATGGAAACTACCACCCCCACTAGCGCCACTTTGCTGTCAGTTACCTGGCAGAGCCTCAGCATGAGAGCTATGCTTCAGCTATGGCAGTGTTTCAGTTCTCTCAAATTCTGCATAGAATAATCCCTTGGAGGTTGGCAGAGCTCTGTCTTTTTAATTTGGATTGCCAAGGAAGTGTAAAAGGAGGTTTGATCTCTTTTGATTCTTGTCCAACAAGATCTAGAATTGGGTTATTCTGAAATAATACTGTATTAGTATGGTAAGTTCTGAAACAGTGTCCTGCTTCACTGAAACATGCAGATTTTAAGCAATTGGCACAGGAAAAACTGGGATCCTGAGAGATTTCTGCTACATCCTGTTTTATTTCCCAGAAGTAGTCAGTCTTTTCTTAAAATGTAAATGTTCTTTGGAAATTGTTCAATATGCACCAGCTATGCTTTCAAACCTTTACTCATGGTTTAACCCGTGTTAACTAATGTGATTATAAATTTTAATTCAAATGAAACACAAATGCTTAATACAACTGGCATCAAACATGAACATAGTTTCTATAACACAATCTACAAATGTCTATTTAAAGTGAAAAAATCATAGTTCATACTCATTTACAACAAAAGAGCTTCCTGAAATAGATTTTAATCAGCTGTTGGTTACCTATTTCATGTAAATTGAATGGAATGGCTGATTAACTGTGACCTATAGTGTACTTTCTTTCAAAATCTGCTAGAATAATTATGTGGCTCAGGAGGATTGTAAGAGTGAAGAAATGTAAAAAAAAATTTACCTGTATCTTGCACTAGCAAAAAAAAGTAATGCCTCTTCCATGTAATTTGTTGCTGAGAACTTTTCTTAAAAAAACATGAGTTTTACGGTAATAGAAGGCAAAATTATTTAAGGTCATTTGTCTGATATTTGGAATGCCTCTTAACATAGACACATTTATACTATCATTTATATTGAATTAAACCTAAGAAAAAACCCCCAAGATAGTTCATTGAAATTTTTTCAAACCCTAAATTAAATTTTCTTCACTTAATTTTTTTTTTTTTTTCAAGTTCTATTTATTCAAACTTGTATAGCTTCATTGCTAATTTGGGCTTCTATTGATAGCACGTGAGTTTGTGTGTGTTTTATACATCTATTCTTGCTTAACAAATAAAATTCTAGATTAATATGTTTATTAAGTGTCAAAACTATGTATATTGATTTGCAAAAGTGCTGAGTATTAATATAGCTTAACTGAAATTCATAGAAATATCGTTTGTCTGTTTTTCTAGGGCAGGAATAAAATTACTGCCTAATTTAACAGATTGAACCTCCTTTTTATAAGTTTTTGAAAGCAAAGTATTTTCTGCCTCGTACCAGAAACCTCCTGGAACCATCCAATACTAAACGGATGATAATACAGCTGATGCAGTTGATGAGTTTGAGGAATTGCTCATAAACTAACTAACAGTGAGCAGTTTCCTGTTAAGTAATAAAATTAGTTGATATTTTAGTCAGCACTGCTCTGCCTAAAAGGAATGTGGTGTATGACCTTAGCATCTGTATTATCTTGTAGTTGGATAAACGCTGAAATGTCTGAATGAAAGTCATTTAAAGTATGTCTTTCTTTTGGCATATTGATGTTATAGAGCACATTCCTTAGAACAATGGAAATGTTCAAACAGTCAAGCAAATGAACCTCTAAACCACTTACTGCTTACAAAGTCTGAGTCAAGATCAGGTACTGTCTTTCTCAATGAGCCTGGGTATTAGTGCAATTTTTTCTGACGAAAGTCCTTGCATAATGTATCTCTCTAAGGGTATATATAATTATACTAATTATACTTAGATCTCTCAGTGAAACAAAAGTGTTCTGTGATGGTTTGCATGGAAATTTTCTGACCTATTACCGAATAAGATTAAAACTGTGTCATCACTGCCATCATCAAACAGTCCACTTCGTTATATTTGCATGGTGTACCTTGCTGCTTATTCCAGTATAATCAGAAACTTAACAGAATGATTTAATTTGATTTACAAAGTTGAGTTCTAACAGTAAATACATGAATCACAATACAAGCTCTACTAATAACGTTTTATTGGACAATCGCCTCATTTTCATAACAGATTAACTGCCTTGATAGCAAGTGGTCTGGGGATTTGCAGGGACTACATTTCTAAAAACTAATTCTGCGATTATTTGTTGTTGTTTTAGCAGGTTGATTTATTAGGCTCTGCATATAATTGTGCATTTAACTATAAAGAAACCGTGTTGATTATAGAAAGCATTTATTTTGTGCTTAAAGGACTTCCTTTTGAATACTTTGTTAAGATGCTTATAATTTCTCAGAGAAGTATGGAATTATCTCACCATTTCAGTAGAAATTTTTCATTCTTTGTTTCAGTTCTATGTTGTTTTGCTTATAAGCTTAAGCAAAGTATGTTTGGGGAGATCTTAGCACGTGATAGGAGCAAAATTCAGGACATTCTTATTGCAAGACTCTAAACCTGTTACCAACAAATTCAGTGGTACAAGCTGGAATAACACAAATGCTAACACAACATTCATGCTTAACTTTTAAATGCAGTGCATTTTAGTATAAAATCATTGTAGGTGGTTGCATTTCTCATCAGTGCGTTAACCTGCATGTGTTCTGTGTGTTCTTGGTGCACAGGTATACAATGGGCAAATACTGTGTTAAATATTAATATATCTGAAGGCTGAGAAAAAAAAAAAAANCAAAATTGAAAATTATTGATATTCCACAAATGGAATATGAAATTATTCACCTACATGTTATTTGTGAAGCATTGCTAGAGTCATTATCTCTGAGTATCTGCTTTTCACAATTTGCTATTTCAGATTTAGGGTTGATTGATTAACTCACGTGGTGATTGTATTTGTATTCTGTTTCCGTAATAGAAGATTTCCAATATCACAAAGATCTTGGAAGGCAGTCTCACAAAGAGATGAAAATATATAGCCCTATGAGTGTTGGTAATGCTTGTGGTATCTGCAGATATTTTGGGAAATAAAATAGTTTCTAAATTCATAGGAATCAAAAAATTGTGAATAGTGTTGATGTGAATTTGCATTTTACTTGACTAAATGGTCATATTTTTCATAGCATTCATTNGAGTTAAAGGTACCTGCCTGCATTATTTTGTAAGGGAGTGTATGTTAGACTGCCATCTGTACCAAGTGTGTACAGATGGCCAGCAAATGGTATAATTTGCATAGTCCTCTTAAAAGGCAGTAAATTGAATAAAATGCAGTTGTGTTATCAATTTTTTTATCTATATCTCTCGATGTTGTTCTTCAGGCTCTTGGTTATGTTGAAGTGGCTTTAAGATGTTCCAAAGTACACAGCCCTCTCATTTGTGGTTCAGTTTAGTTCTCCATAACCTCCAGTGTACATTAGGGCAAGAATATTATTTCTGTCCCAGCTTATTCCCTCTGTAGCTTTTTACCAGATGTGTTGGTAAACAAGCTTTACAGATATGCTCCTCCTTCTGTTCCCATATTTCTCATGCCTTTGACTGAACTTGTGTCTGTTGTTTGTTACTACCAAAGGAAATACAACCTCAAAATATAGATCTTTCATGGTGGCTGCCTGGCAATGTGGAGCTTTTACAGACTAGTAACTAAATGGCTCCTTTTTTGGAAGTGAATTTAGAGCTAGGTGGTTTCAGTTAATATATATGTGTGTGTGTATATATGTATATGCAAAATTGAAAATTATTGATATTCCACAAATGGAATATGAAATTATTCACCTACATGTTATTTGTGAAGCATTGCTAGAGTCATTATCTCTGAGTATCTGCTTTTCACAATTTGCTATTTCAGATTTAGGGTTGATTGATTAACTCACGTGGTGATTGTATTTGTATTCTGTTTCCGTAATAGANTTTTCATAGCATTCATTCAGCTGTCCAACTGTAGTCTATATATATATATATATATATAGGCTTGCCATTAAATACTAGCTATCTATAAGTGCTTTAACCTTGAAGAAATCGGAGTTGCCAAAAGCAATTTTTTCTGCCTGTATATATCATAATGTATATTTAACTGTTCGTGAGATTAACTCTTACATAATTTGTATGTGTGAACAGAGAAATCTATTTTGAGAAAAATAAACAAGGCAAAGGTCATTGCAGGACCAAAATCTCATGCTCGATGGTGCCAACAAAGTTTCTCTGTATTTATAAGACACATAACATTTAGCATCCTAAGAGAGCAGTGAAGCGCAGCAGTATTTCACCTTTTCATAGTGGAGGGGAAAAAAAAGAAGAGCTCTGTATTTAAAGAGCTGAATGAATTCAAGACATAATGAAGCTCATTGTAAAACTGAATCCTCCTATGTTTAAAACAAGAACTACTGTTATTGTTTAATGAAGCAGCGTCCAGTGAATCCATAGCAAGTAGAGGGCCATAAAGCTAGGCTTAGGTTGCATCTTCCCTTTAAGGAATTCAGTGAGCTCAACTACATGTAGTTAATGGAATGAAGCTTGGTAGGGCAGCACTTATTTTTTGCAAAGCAATGCAGAAGTCTCAAAAAACATAAGAAATAGGATTTCATTGTAAGTTAAGGTAATTAAGAGGTATCACACGCATGTATTAAAAAACAGTATTGAATTTAAGGAATAATAAAATGTCATACATGCTTTCACATAGTATTAAAGAAACCATTACCAAGATGATAATTAGCTCTGAGTTTCATACTTGAAAGAAGTTCAGCACACATTCAAGAACGTGTAAAAAGACATAAGAACTATTCAAGAGCTAATAATATTGTTGTGTGACATGAAAATAAAGGAGTTCAGGGTATATTATTTATGCAGAAGATGGATAAGATAAAACTTGATCATAGTTTCAAAGCAGGAAATTTCTGCTAATAGGAAGTTATTTAATTTAGCATAGAAAGGCTTAACGAGATCCAAAAGCTTGATCCAAAAGCTGGATGTATGGATTCTACATATAGCATGATATTCTTAATAGTGAGGATAACTAAACACTGCAGCAATATACTTCAGAAACCAGGAAGATTAATATCTCATGGAAAGAGAGAAAAACTTCATTTGAAGTACAAAGCCTAGGACTGTGGCATTTATTTGTACCAGAATATGCACTCTCCTTAGGAGACAGAAAAGTAATGTATGTGAGACTTAAAGAAATTCCACAAAGGAACTATAAAACTGTGTATTCCAGGAACTGCGAGTAGCTATGTTCAGGACTGCAAATCTAGGTGGTGTTTTCATAACTGCTATCTTTTTACAGAACTTCCAGTTGGTTCGTGGTGTGGTTGAATTCTTTGACCATTCAATTGCTTAATTATTTAGTTAAATACATTGGTGCTTTTTAAACTGATAAATCGCTCCACTCAGTGAAATAGGTCTTTTGCAAGAAAAAGCTGTCCTATATTCAAGTTACATGCTAAATCAATTTTACAGTTGGTTTATATAATGGAGTAACACCAGCCCACAAGCATCTGCTCTTAGGGTGCTGCATATTCCTACTCAAACACGTACCAGTCAGTGCAGATCAGATGACAGGGCTCCTTCAAGCAGCAGTGCTACTTCTGGAGCACCCCACAATTCCCCAGTGTTTTAAAGGAGAGGCTATAAGTGAGGATCGCCCATTTCTATGTGTGTCTTTTAATGAAACAGTGGATTTGAGACCATGGTTTCTGCTTAATAATTATAACCCCTTTATGTTCATTTCTGTATATAGATTGTTTTTAGAAGAAGAAGTTAGTTAAGTTTTTGGAAGAAGTTAGTTAAGTAGTCAAAAAAAAAAAAAAGAGTTGCTTATTTACATCGTTTAGTGTTATTTTCTTCTATGGAAGAGTTTCAGTTTTGAAAAAGGTGCCGTATGTAATTTAACAGTTTTTACTTGACAAGGGATACTTATTAGCTGCTTGGCATGCCTTGGCAGCAGGTCCTTTGTGATACCATGTCTTCAGTTCTTCTGCCTTGCAAGGAGGACCAAATCAGACTGCAGTCCTTGTTATTGCAAAATGATTTAATCCCACACTACTAAAGCATCCCTCATCTTAATGAAGAAAAACATGTCTTACCTCTGAACCTTCTGGTCCTAAGAAGTTAAATACCTGTGGCAAGTAACACTGACCTCAACTCCAGGAGTTACTTCTGAAGCATCTGAACTTTTGGTTCTCAGCAAACACGTAAGAGATTCAGGTCTTTGGATTCCGTTAGTACTAACCTCTGAGAAGAATGAGAGGCATCAGATCTGTATGTGTCATGTAGTAAAAATGAGTCGTGGAATAAGAAAGTTGGGGGATGCTGTGGAAAGTTTGGTCATAGATCATGCTTATGAGAAGCTTTGCCCATTTGATACCTCTCCTATGTATATAATCATTCACTGGCAACTTTGGTTTCCAGTAAAACCTATCCATATACGCATGTTCTCAGACATCAGGCATTCAAGATACAGTATCAATATGACATGACAATATCAGATATATACAAACTGATCTTTATACAAGTGACCAAAAGTGACAAATCCTCCAAAAGTATTTGGAGGAAAAATCTGTATCAGGTTGTAATATTGGGAAATGGAAATTTTCTCCAACTTGTGATAGAATGGCCCAAGACATGAGAGTGCAAATTCTTTATTAGTAATGTATTATGCTGTCATGGAACTCTGCATCTTGGAAGCTGAATTCAAGTACTTAAAATTAGGCATCTTAACAACTGATATTTTTTTTTTATTGTTATTTTTTCAAGTGAAAACAGAGCAAAATATCTTATTTCACACATGCAGATCTTAAGACTTGGATTAGATGTTGTTTCCAAAATGAACTTTTTTCTATTAGACTGTTACTACAGTCACACTTTTACTGCTTGATGCACATAATTCTGATTCTACTTGTTTCCTTCTAGGTCACAACAGACATCCAGACATAGTTTTCATCTTTTTCTCTTTTATGTATAAATTAGGATAATCTGGCATGTCCGTGAAGGCCCCTGGGAGATCCAACATACTGATAAGAGAGAGAAGATTGTGATTGGCTTTTATCCTTGAAACACATGATGTGTACTTCGAGGTATTCAGATGTATCTGTATTTGTTCCCCCTTTTAATATCTTCAGAGGTATTCCACTCTCCCTGATAGCAGAGTCATTATTTAATAAAAAGGCAAAAGTAAAAGAATGAATTCACTCCAAAGCCTGTACTGTAGCTACTTGTGCTGTATGTCCTGGTAGAGTACACTGGTATGAAAAGATTTGATGAGGTAAGATTGTACTCCTCTGTGCTTGGCAGCAAAGCACAGAATTTGCAGAAGATGGGCTAAAGTGCCAAGAATGAGTGCCAAGTCATCATATCTCTTCTTCAGCTCCTTCTGCTGGAAGGACCTCACTGCAGCTCCCAGAACGTTTGGAAACCACCATCAGTCAGTGCTAATGCTGCTATTTAAGCATCAGTCCTTACTTCAGGGCAATTGGCCAGACTGAAGCAGACGGCACGATTTCTCTCTTATTTTAGTGATTTGTGAAGTATTTCAGGCCGAACACTTATGCAAATAAATGTGAATTATTGGAGAATGCTTTGTTTGTTTGGGGTATGTGGAATGAAATCATCTACTTTGTTTAGGATGTTTCCTAGAAAACTGACTTAGCATGATACTGATGCTGAAGGGTGACAGCCGCTTAATCAGGGCAATGCTAGGGTAATTTTCATTAAGGACAATCATTAGCTACTGCCAGGTATTTATACTGAATATAAAGCTCAAGTTAAAGAGAACACACGTACCTGTTTAAACTTCTGACTCAGTTTGAAATCCCCAGTGGGTGGGTGGGTTGGTTGGTTGATTGGTTTTGACGCTAGTCTTGCTCCCTCTCGCCTTACAAGTAGTGGGGAACAATATAAAAAAAAAAGTGCCACAGAGCAGTCATTCAAACTGGACCAGAAGATTACCGTTAACCCTTAAAAAGTATCCTAGATTGCCATATATCTTTATTGTCCATTTTAAACAGGTTGTTTAAATAATGCACAGTTTGTTTTTATTTTATTAGTTATGGCCATATTCAGACTACAGTTTGGGAATAAGTGGCAAATAGAGTTACTTTGGTTTTTTGATTTGCTTTGCTGTCCTATAATGGACATAGTTATGATGGTTTATACACAGCTTTTCATCTGTGGATACCAGTACACTGAGATCACTGTCAAAGGAGATATTGTGTTCTTTTATAAAACACTATCTCCAACTTACAAATAGGGAAACGAAGGCACAGGAAAGAAAAGAAGAAAAGAGACTTCTGCTTTTTTTTTTTTTTTTTTCCCCCTAAATTCATCCAGTAGACCAGTTGGCAAAATCAGGAGTAAACTTAAATTTTGCAAGATCAGTGGTCTCCATTCAACTGTTTGTTTAATAATTGGAAAAGTAATTACTTAATACTGTAAAGTTTTAACCCTCAAATTTGCTAATCTGTGGACTTCCCTGAGGACAATTTTAGAATAGTTTATTGCAAGTCTCTTCACCTGTGAAAGGGGAAGTAAAGATTCTGATATTTGCCTGCAGTATAGGTAGACAGTTGGCATTTTTGTTCTGGATTTTACAATATGCTAATATGATCATATATAAAAAGTAGATAAGGCTTTATATTGTAAAATCTTGTTTCTGATCATAATTTTCATGTTTTGAATATATATGAAAGTGTTTCACCTGTTTCATACAACATGATTGTTAATAATATACTTCATATTCCTCTGTTTGTTTTTTTTACTTTTTATCTTTGATTATTTTCTGGAAAAGCAGCTTCTTGTTAAAGTCTGTGACTCGGATGGGAAAGGCCATCTTCTAAGTTAGTGAGGTGGCAATTTACATGCAGAGAAAAAAGCCTGGAGAGCAGATAGAAAGCTACATTCGTGATATATTTGGACAACAAGATATTGCTGCAAAGCAGTGTGTTGATGTTGATTACAAGTGAACTAGCTGGGTTGCCAGAAGCAGTGAAGCCGTGGTTTCGCTCAGACTGGGGATTGAACTGGGGAATGTAGTTCATAGCTAGACTTGGGTAACTCTGCAAGGCATTGCATTGTACTTCTGTTGATGAGACAAAGAGCAATAGTAATATGTGAGCTTTTATATAAGTGTGAAATGACTCACTCTAAAAAGCATTTTCTCAGATTTAAAAAAGAAATCCTGCTACAAAACTGTTATTGACCTTAGTCTTAAATTATTAATTTTATAATGTCTTGATAAAAAAATTGATACATTCATGTGTTATATGAGCCTATAATGTATAAAACCAAATTTAAGATGTATCCTGCTGAATTTTTGTGTTAACTCATGTACTTTATTTCACAGGCAAAAAAAAACAGACAAGAACATATCACTCACAATTGTACGTGTTTCAGCCTGATGATGTTGGTACTTATATTAGAACAGTGGAAAGTCAGCATGAATTCTTTTGTTTTACAGAAAGCAAGAAGAATTGAGGTCAATTAAAGGTTAATTAGAGTTTAATTGGTAGTTCTTTTTTTTCCGTCCTTACTTCTGGTGATAACAGGAATGTTAGAATCCTTGACTTTGATGGCAACAGATTGGGCAGGCCTGGTGTTGATTGCTACTGCCAACATGAAAGTGGTGCTGCAGTTCTGCAGCTTCAGTTCTTAATCAATGAGGTAAGGACATATTTACTCAGATTCTTCTGTATAAATTTAGTTGAATAAGTCAATTCATGTGTTGTAATTGAGTGTTATAACTTTTCACATTGACAAATTGTGCCAACAAGTAAATGGCGTACATCCAGAGGACATTCACCACGCAGCCTTTTAGAAGACTTTTTATGGGCCTGCACTCAGGGAAAAGTATTATCTTCATATATGTCAGTATGAACTGCAGAACAAAAGCCAATCAATATATGAATGCATGCAGGTAGATGTAAAATCCATTAAATTACTAAATATGCTGCACAGTCTTGTTTCAAATAGAAATTAATAAATGACCTAAATCTTTATGGAAATATATTGATGGGTTTTGGCTGAAAACTCAATAGTTTGGGATATGCTACTACTTGAAGCAAGGCAAAGCAATTGCAGGGGTCATCAATCAAACCAGTATGCTTAGTCTTTGTAAATGGTGTGTCGAAATCAAGTTGAGACAACATGAAGAAACAGTGACAGATTATAACTTGCTCTGTGCGGAAGATCTCTGGAGATGCTAATAGGCAAGAAGACTTTCTGGAGTATATAAGTCTGTGGGTTATTTTCCTAGAACCTCATAACTTGGCCAAATTATAAGCTAATTATACTTCAGTTTTAATTAATTTTCTCCCATGACATAAAGAAACACTTTTCACAGTTTCAAGTCCTCTTTCTATGCGTGGAGATCTTAGAACTTCTCAAGGAAAGACTTTTAGTTTTGTGGTTTTTTAAACCTGATAAATATTTATATTTTTCTACTCCTGTTTGGAGAAAGTACCTGCACCACAGAAACTGAGGAGAGAGGACTGAAACTTTAGAAACAATCAGTCCAGTGGAATCCTTTAGAGGAATGTAGGGATGAAAACAGGGAGGCAATGGTTTGAACAAGCATTCTTTCTTTTAATGAGGTGGCCAGTAAACCATTAATACAGAGTATTAATTTGATTTCTGTGGTGGAGACTCTCTCTGACGTTAGTTCAGATTCTTCGGGAGATAAGAATTAATGGATGGATTACATTGCATTGGAGAACTTTTGCCTTCAGTAATTTCATTTCATAGAATTATAGAATTGTTTTGTTTGGAAGAGACCTTTAAGATCATCAAGTACAATCGTTAACCTCACGCTGCTAAGTTACCACTAAACCATGTCCCTCAACACTGCATCTGCACATATTTTAAATATTTTCAGGGGATGGTGACTGAACCACTTCCCCTGGGCAGCCTGTTCCAATGCTTGACAAACCTTTCAGTGAAGAAATTTCTCCTAATATCCAATCTAAACTTCCACTGGTGCAACTTGAGGTCATTTCCTCTTGCCCAATCGCCTGTTACTTGGGAGAAGAAACTGATGCCCATCTCAATACAACCTCCTTCCAGGTAGTGGTGTAGAGCACTAACGTCTCCCCTCAGCCTCCTTTTCTCCAGGCTGAACAACCCCAGTTCCCTCAGCTGCTCCTCATAAGACTTGTGCTCAAGACCCTTCACCAGCTTTGTTCCACTTCTCTGAACGGGTTTCCAGTATCTCAATGTCTTTCTTGTAGTGAGGGGCCCAAAACTGAACACAATACTGATCAGTGCTGAGTACAAGAGGACAGTCACTTCCCTAGTCCTGCTGGCTACACTGTTTCTTATACAAGCCAGGATGCTGTTTGGCCCTCTTGGCCATCTGGGCATGCTGCTGGCTCATATTCACCCAGCTGTCTACCAATACACATAGGTCCTTTTCCACAGGGCAGCTTTCCAGCCACACTTCATCAAGCCCGTGGCACTGCAGATCATTAACAGCAAGGATCACTTAAGAAAAAGATGGAATGTGTAGAAGAGTAATATGTTGTGCTTTATTTTGTGTCTGCTCTAGGGTGCTTTGGTCAGTGCAAGTGCAGATGATGCGCTTCATTTGTGGAATCTTCGACAGAAACGACCAGCTATCCTACATTCTCTGAAATTTAACAGAGAAAGGTAAGGCTATATGAGACAAAATAAATGTATCATAAAAAAAACCAAAATTACTTTTTGTGTTTCTAATAATGCCTATTAGTTTGCCTTTCTACGGATAGGTATTGTTTTGTCTTGAAGTTTTTTCTTTCATTGTTTGAGTCTTGTTTGCATAGAACAAAAGCTTTACTTTCTGCAGCCTTCTCAGAACTAGAAAAATTTTGCATGCTTTGTGTCAAAATGGTTTTCATTTTACCTTCTGTTTGCATGAACTGGTGTGAACAGTAATGTGTTTGTTTTTCTTAAGACCAGACACAAGCACTGTGATCCTTTCAGCTGTTCAGTACCTCAGCTGAGCTGTATCTGGGAAATAACTGTTTTCTGTACCTTGAAAGGGTTTTAGTTTTGTGAAATACTGGAAGTTTAGCAGAAATAAATTGTTAATTTCGGAAACTGTGGAAAATGTCAAATGAATCAGAGACTGTTTTTCTGAATTTTATTGTATCAGTGCCTAATTGTAGAAATCCCTACTGAAAATAGATTAAATGAGTGATTGTAATTTTCAAACTCAAACAGAAGCTGAGCACTTTAAATCTATATTTAGTCATCCAAGTAAAACCTTCTATGATATTATGGAGCTTGAATGCTACACTTCTATTAATTTTAAGAGGAAGTTCCATGCTTCTATTGAGGAATTAAGTCAGTAGTCAGGAGACCAAGATTCAGTGCATGAATGCAACAGTTGGTTTTTTGTGAGTCCTTGAGCAATACAGTTTTTCTGTACTTCATCTTTGGGATGGATTTGTTTGAAATTTGAGAACATAGGTGTAACACGTAGTACGGTTTTGTCTGGAAGTTTAAGTGATATTGTAATTTTCTTAGTATATACATGCTGTGTTTATTAAGGTGCAGCAACTTGTTTTAGGTATTTATCTATTTGCTTGTGCAGTGGTGAAAGATATCAGTACTTCACGGGAGCTGTGAAGTAAACAGGCTCATTAAAGCTTTAGCTGCAGCCAATCTGGAAATTATTATGGAAATAAACTTTTTCTTTGTTGTCTATTATTCAGATATATATCATGTTTGCATTTAAATGTCAGCAAGTTGCAAGTTTTGTTGTGGGAATCACTACATAATAATTTAGAAAATATATATCCTGATTCCAAGGACTTTATAACCTATAGCAAAAAAAATTATATGTTAATTTGCTAGCTGCTTCTGGACAGTCATCATTTTACGTATGTTGAAATATTTGAATCTTGTTATTCTCATCAGGTAGGTACATTATCCACAATTTGTCATTGATAAATTTAAATATTGTTGAGGTTATTCCAATACATCTTGGTCCAGCTGTCCCAGCTAGCAATCTTCCATACAACTTAAGGAGTCAATACTTATAGGAATGCAGTGTCTGTTCACCTTTTTGTCTCTCATTTCTCTTCAGAGACACTAGCATGGTATCTTGGTCAGAATTTTATCAGAATTTCTTGATAAAATAAACTCGCACACATTTAAGCTAAGAGCAAAACATTTGTCATTTACCTAAATTTTCTTTTGTTTCTGACAGCCTAAAACATTGGGCAAAATATTTGGAAGCAAGTTATTTGGAATATTGGAAACCTTTGCATAAAAACAGATCTTGTGTAATGACATTTTTGAACAGGGGTTTAAAAAGGATCTGAGGATGTAGTTATTTGTAACAAATGCATAGCTAGCTGTACTGCCTTTTATCAAAGTCTAGTAAGTTGTAAGTAAAAAAAAATGCTATTGGTTCTTTTATGCATATTTTAAGTAACTGATACTTAATTTTTATTAGCACATCAAAGTGTGTGAGTTAATATCCTGATGCACTGCTATATAATATTGTCAAAGAAGTAAGTCCAGTTTTAACTTTAAAAAGAGTTTTCAATAAGTATGAAGAAATAACTTTGTAGGCAGTTCTTTTCTTCGCAGGGTTCCCTAGCACTGCCCTAAGTTTTTGGTTTTTTGTATTCAATGAAATGAAAACTCTTCATTTTTATTATCTTTTCTTTTAATATACATTTCAATTGATCTTAAATAATCTAACTTTCAATTTTCTCAGCTTGATTACACATTTAGTATGTAAAATTCAGCATAAGCCTCTGGGCAAGTAGCAAAAAAGTAAGGCTAAAACCCTAATTAACCCTCTCATTAATTTTAAACATTTCTCTGTATATATGCCTAACAGAGTTAAGTCTAAAAGAAAGCTTCCATTTTTTTTCCTGAATATATTTATATGTTTTTTGTGTTAGAGCACAGACATTATGAATTATGTGATGCTAAGAGAAACAGCAAATAGTGGTTGCCTTAGCTGTAAGAAATTTATGGCAAAATGGATGTAAAGGGAATTTGGGACGCTGATAAAGCAATAAGATCAAAATTGATTTTCTTCAAGAAATTCAAGGGTCTGTCTTCCAGAAATTAATGTTGTCTGCACTGTCGGAACAGTTAAAAAATTATTTTCATCCTTTCCTGTCTTCATGCAGGGGGAGCTTAAGGAGAGGCAAGATTCATACTTAAGAGAAAAAGATTCTTTCTTTTTCCTGGTTGCAAGTCTGTGACCCAATAAATAACCTGGTTGTGATGTTTTTTTAAATGGGGAAAAATGCTTGTTGACAGAGACTAGGTTCTGAAATACGCTTGTTTTCAGAAAACAGTAAGGTATTGAAAAAGGCCATACAGGGAAGCGTTTAGAGAGTCAAAGGCTAGTTCTTACAAGAACACCATTTATAATTTAATTTAATTTTAGATTTATACAGGTTTTACAGAACCAAACACATAATTATTTAGATGCATTTTACTTATGAAAATGGAGCATGTGGCTGCTTCAATTTTTTCTATTTGAATGTCTCTCTTGAGGATTTATAAAAATTGTAATTTTATTCATACAGTGTGTTTGCCTCCTTAATACATTGTTTGCTTTAGATTTTTTTTCTGAACAATTGGCAGATCTGCTTCATGAAGTGATGGAATATAATGCACTTTTACTTAAAATTCTACTGTTTTATCTGCTTGTGATTAGGAAGATAGTTGTACTACTCCACATTCTTGATTAATTTGACTTCAATTAATTAGCTTTCACGTAGAATCAGTTTATTCTGAGTTTTCAAAATATTTGATGCATGAACCATACAGCTGTTAGATTCTGTTATATGGATGAACACTACGTGAGTCTTTGGGTATTACTCAGTGCACCAATCTTCATCTTGTTCAACTGTTTAATTTGCAATTTGCTTCTGTTTCTTGACATTTAAGATTGCAGGATAATGGACTAAAATCTGCGCTTAGCAGTGTTCTTGTACATTTTTATCCAACTATGTGAGTCAAATTTCCTCAAGCATATACATATACATATTCCCCCTTTCCCTCCCACAAAAGTAAAAACCATGTTTGTTCTTTTCTTTAGATGTTGGTAAAAACACAGATGTAAAGACCAAAGAACTCTTAAATGCAGCACACTGGTTATCTTTCACTTACCATGTAGCACTCAGTATTAAGACACTGAATGATTTATGAATAATAATTCACTAACAAAATGCACTTTTGTAGCTATTAAATCATAGTTTGCAACCTCTCCAGATTTATTTTTTTCTTCTTCTGACCTATTGTTAAACTAATGCTGATGTAACCTTAGCAAGATTAACTTGTCTGATAATTCATGGCTCCTTTACTAAGTGTCTCTTTGGAGCAAGTGTAGAAGGAGCACTGGAGAATAAGACACAATGACAAACTGATATGTTTGTTCTATAGTGTAATGCTCTGGACTTTTTAGCAAATTAGATGGTTTTGCCTTGTATCAAAATATAAGGTTATAATCTAAAATTTCTATTGCTATAATTGGAATGTAATTCAATGCATTAAGAACCTTCAAGAAGATATAAAAGTAAGCAATGTGTTTCAGTGCTTGGCCCTGTACCAAGAGCTGTAATGATAACACAGTTGTTCAAAGACATGCTTGCCAGTAGCATACAGTTGATATTACATGGTTTGCTGTTCCATTTACAAAGGGAATGGACAGGTAAAACTTTTTAACCCTTGGAAATGCTCCATAAGAATCTCTTCAGCACTTCGGAAGTGTAACATAATGATGGTGTTCCTTACGTTAGTCCCTGCTTTTTCTTCTTTGATATCACAGGAGATGCCAGATTCACCTTCAGTAGACATTTTAGGCAAAATAAATAACTCAACTACTGGAACTAGGCACTGTCTCTATCTGCTGTAAAGAACATTAGAATTAAGCTAAACCACTGAAAGTTATTATAGGCCTTAATTATTTTAATGTAGTCAGAGTAGACTTCAGCAAGTATAACTTTAAATATACAACAGTTTACGTAGCTTTCCCATTTAAGATTAGTGCAACTGGGACAGGAAAAACCAGCAAGGATTACAGTGTGAAATCCAGGTTCTTTAGGCCTGTGTACTCTAGTTTCACTTATGAACATAGTTCATCCTCTTTTATTCTGAAGCTGAGCTAGTTCAGTTGTGTTGACTGACATGGGGAATAGCCTCCTCTTTTTCTCCTTTTAGCCAGTGCTGCCTGGGGTGGTACAAGTGAGCCGAAAGCTCTACAACAATTTCTCCACTGACTTACTCTCAGCATACGTGAACACAGACTACAAGTTCTGTTGGATCTTTAAATACATCTGTATGCACTGTGCACCGATGGCAGCACCATAAGTGCCCTTCTGCAGGGGAGTCACCAGGTGAAATCTGTATAACTGCCTTTGGGGCTCTGATCTGTAACACTTTCTTCAGTGTTAAAGGTATATAGCCATAGAGGAAGAGGAGCCTTTTAAGTGTGTGACTTTTAGAGCAAGTCTCAGTTAGCTGTAACTTACTGCTAATTAGAAACTTAACTTCTACATCCGAGATCTTGCAGTATTTGAACAAGCTGATTGAAAATATTACTGCAGTGCTTGGAAGCAAAGAGAAAAGACAGGTATTTTTGTATCTGGTGACTCTTCTGTTGTGTGTTGGTCTATATTCTTTCCTCAGAGTAGCTATATCTTTGTTTATCTGCCTTGCTGTATCTTTGCAGGATTTTGTGTCCTCTGTTGTTAAGAGTTTACCCCATCAAAATGACAGTAAGAGGCTATTGAATGAATACTAGTGACTGGCTGTGCAGTCTCAGCAGTACCTGTATCTGTTTACTTGTGTGTTAGGGACTTGCGAGTTACTAAACTTGTATTACCTGTCTCATTGGATGTTCAAGGAACTGAATTCCTGTGATAGCTTGCCTGCTCATAAACAAGCCTCCTGGTTAATATCGTGTAACTGCAAACTATGTATTGTTTACATACTTTCAAATTAGTCCCAGGTCTGTCATCAAGCATGGCAGCAGTTAATAGGTTCAGTGCAGTGGCACAGCCATGCTATACCACAAAACAGATTCTGATTACCTGGTGTGATGCACGTAATAGCATTTAGCTATTCCAAAGAACCACAGAACTGAAATATAAAGCAATATTTCATCATACAATCCTGTCACAGTTTGCGGAAAGGATTTAAACTTTCTCAGGTTGATAAAGGAAAAAGCTGAGGAAAGTAAAAGAAGCCATGCTGCCGATTGGCATTCACTTCCATATCTTACAGAATTTTTTACAAAACTTCCTTGTGCAGATTTTTTTTTTTTTTGCCTTACGAGTTGTCTCTTGCCAATGTGAACACAGCACAGACCTCAAACACTTAAGCTATTTAAATATTATATACGTGTGACACGGTCTTGCATCAGGGTTTGTCACTTTTGAAAGAATGATGCTAAGGGATTTCAATAACCAATTAATATTGTTTGCATGCAGTTATTGAGCTTGGAAAGATTCCTGGAGCTCATAAAGAACACCTCTGATCTATAGTACTGTGCTTTAGTACTGCAGGGCAGGAAAGTGGACTTTGTCAAATAGCACTTCAGAAAGACAAAAGACTGGATAGAAAGTTTCTCCAGTGAGACTGACCCAAAACATGTTACATTACATTCTTTTTTCAGGTCTTACACCATTTTATGGAAAATTTCTTAATATGCTTGACCTGTAGGATCATCAAGAGCCATAAGCTTGTCCTGGAAAGGTAGTATGCAACCTAGTTGAAATGATGAAAAAGAAATTTAGCACAAGTAATTTGTTGTTGGCTTTTTTTCTTCAACATGCATTAGCTAAACAATAAACAAAGGTAAAAATACTAAACATACATTAGCTTGTTGATACCAAGAATCACCAGTTGTGATTTGATAGATTTATGAGATTATGCAATTCCACTAAAGTAGAATGAAAATTAACATGATCTCTGAGATTTTCTTTTTAATAGATCTTAAATATGTGGGTCTTCTAGGGGATTGGAGCTGAAGGGACCTCCTGTCGTGTTTTGATCCGGACTGGCCAGTGACACCTCAGTCCAGTTCCCTATAGTTGCAGGCCGGACAACTCATGTACCTCCTTTTATATAATGATCAAGCTGACTATGTTATGGATCAAGAGGTACTGGTCCCTTATGATCCCCTTATGAAACGCACTCAGACTCTACGTTATCATTAGAAATGCTATTTATTAGCATATTTATTAAAGAATGAGAGAATAGTATAGATAATCCTACATCCCTGTCAATTCTGGGAACACCAAGTTGTGCATTGTCAAAAAGGCATCATCATCACACTGTGCAGACCCCATCCATAGATAAGGCTACACCATTTTAGTCATTGAAGTTATTGTAGGATTTTCTTATAAGAAAAGAACTGTATTCCTTATTTCTAAAACAGAAGGGACGCTCATGCTAAAACTTCCTTCTGCACTGTTAGGTAAAGGCAAGGCCACTCAGGTGGTGCAGTCAGCAAGTGGGAGCTGCCTGGAGGGTCCTCTGTTGGAACATGGTGGCTGCGTTTATGTGGCAGCCAAGGGATGCGTGCAGCATAACACAGCCTGAAGACCACCCTGTACGTGCAGCCCAGCACAGCACCAGCTTGTACCTACTCAGGTTAACTGCTGTGTGGATCACTAACTCCTCCACATGGACAACGATCTCTCAGTCAGGATTGTGACACTATTACATAACTACCTGAGCTTAAGTCTACTACTCCTACTAGGGAAAATTGCTGCATGCTAATTTCATCCTTCTGATGGCAAGAAACCTTCCAGCTTCAAGACTAAATTTATTTTTATGGCTCTTTTATTCCCATTTATTATGATACTCTGGCCCACATTGTCATGTGTTTTAAATATTTTGTCTCTCCATTGCAGTTAAATAGCTCATTAGTGTTCATTCACAACCTGATTTATTCTTTTTTTTTATTTTCAGTACAAAAAACAAGATTCTGTGTTTTCCTTTATAAATGTGCGTCTTCATTCCCTTTTCTTTTCTTTGGCCTTTCTTCTCATATCGGTTCTCTCTGAGTGCATCTTCCTTTTACATGGCTTCATCTTACCAGTGTTTGTGGTCTTGCTGTGATTGACTAATACACCCATTACACTTCTTCCCTGATGTATATCTAGCTGGCAGGGAATGTGCTGCTTTTCAGTGCAAGCCTTTGAGAGTGGAAGCAAAGCAAGACAAGTGAAATTGAAATTATCTTTTTTCATCACTTCTGTATCATGAGTTCCAATCCTAAAGTGGAAGTTCTTATTATTTGAAGTTTGACGCCTTGCCCTTTGCATTTTAAATTTTATTCCATTTCTTGTATTCTACTTGTGTAGATTGTCCTTCCTCTGTAATATTGTGTCCCTAAGAGGTTCCATTAATACTAGTACCAAGACCACTTACGAAATTACAAGATCAACTGTAAAACTAATACTTTGGAATCCCTCAAATATCCAGTAAAATATTTCCTTTTTCAGTAGAATCAAGAGACATTAAAACCAGAATTTTATATCTATGTTTTTCATAAATGCTGTATTTAATTTTGATATATGCTAGGTTTCTTACAATAGGAATATTCTGGAATAGCCTATCTTTGGCAAACCTACCTTAGCAATACTTCTTTTCTAATCTGTACATGATGCAATAAGCTCTCTTTTGATTACAGAAGTCCTGGTCATATTTTTCATTGTAGAATATTAAAGAGATCTCTGTTTATATACAGATCCAACCTTGAATTTGAGAACCTCTGTTATTTTTTTATGGTGACTTTCACAGTCTTCTCCAAAGTAATTTTTAGTCCACCAGGATTCTGCCAATATTATTATTTTAATTTTCATTTCAATTAAAAATGTCCTTATCTGCATTATGCCACAGTATCTGCTTTTATACCTCTTGGCTAAACAGCTTCTCTGAAGGCAAATAGAGAGCTAAGATATTTAAGATCTATTTTTACACAGCTCTGTACATAAAGATTCTATTTCTGTAATGAGACTTTGAAATATGCAATAATAACATTAGCACAGTGTATCCTAGGAGCACAGAATGGTTACAGTTGAAAGGGGCCTTAAAGATCATCGCGTTCCAACCCCCCTGCCATGAGCAGGGACACCTCCACTAGAGCAGGTTACTCAAAGCCCCATCCAGCCTGGCCTTGAACACCTCCAGGGAAGGGGGATCCACAACTTCCCTGGGCAACCTGTTCCAGCGCCTCACCACCCTCACAGTCAAGAATTTCTTCTTAATATCTAATCTAAATCTACCTTCTTTCAGCTTAAAACTATTACCCCTCATCCTATCACTACACTCCCTGATAAAGTGTTCTTTCAAATATAGTAATTTGATTTTTGAGAATTTCTCAGAAAAGTCTCAAAACAGCAAAAGCAATTGCTGTGTTACATTGGTTACAAATATGTCTTCATTTTAGAAGCATGTATCCAGGACTTAAGAAAACACATGACAAAGCATGATGAATGATTTGGCAAATGTTTTTCCATTTCATGGTTATCAATCATTTACAAATGAATTCACATTTTCCTCACATCAGTGCATTAAACACAGGTTAACAGGAAATGGCTGAAAAGTTATTTATTAATTACTCTTAGAGATAACAGCTGTATTTAATAGCCCAAGCACCAAAAAAACATGAAAGGTGACTTACAAACCATGACTTTTCCCTATTGCTAAAACTGTACCAACTGAAGTGGAGACAGCCTCCACTTCCCCCAGTCCACTGCTGAGCTGTTCATTTGGCTTACTGCTTTATTTAAAGCTTTTTACATAAAATATTTTGGCAAATATATAAGAGACTTGTAATTTCATCTGAGCCTGTGTAAAGCATATCAAGTTAAGGTTTCTAAGAAGAATTTTCTCGACTCTGAAATGCAAAAATCACTGTTTCTAGCTGGTAGTAGGTCAAATGTTCTGGCTGTAAATACAGCATAATTAAAATGTTTGAAAAATGAAATTTACTTGTAACAGCTAATGAAATAACTTTATAGATTCGCTATATGTATATGCAGGTATGTGAATGCACATATATGTGTGTGTGTACGTGTGCACACACACACACATACATGAAATCATCATGACTCTTAGAGCTGCTAGAGAACAATGTGTAGCTAGCACAATTACCTGAGGACTTAACAACAGTCCAGGGACTAGAGGGCCCTCTGGCCTGATAAACCCTCTTTTCCAATTTACCTCTTCATCTGTATCACTCTGGCAGTAGTTCCTTTTATTATTTCTATGAGAAAACAGGTGTCTCTTCAAAATTCTATTTTGCAAAACATCTTTGTGAGTTTTTTTTTTTTTTTACTTCAATAGGGTAGAAAAACCTGAATTTTTAATTTTTATGTCACCTGGTCACCTCTGAGTACTTGAGAAATTTGTGTGTTGGTTTCTTTCCTCAGAAAAAGAATCCTTTAGCTTTTAACAGCAGACATAATGTTGCTGTGTGCTGCAAAACTTTAGATCATATGCTGAGCAGTGTGCTTGTCGTTTCTTATGCTTTGTAGAAAAGAAAGCATGTTTGCCAGTAGATTTCTGCTTTTTTGAGAAAACACAGTGTACCATGTTATGTTGTTTTCACATAGCAGCTGTGTTGCCAAATTGCTCTAGGGCCGGGTTTGGATAGCAAAATTTTCAATATATACACAGCCGTACATTGAACAGCCATTTTTCATGGCCGTAATCATAACAAATGAGAAGTCCAATTCTGTAATACAAAAATGCATCATCTACTTCATATCATATGCAGTCATATGAGACAAGAGTAAAAAAAAAAGATGTCTTTTAAAATTTAAACATTATAAAGAGTCTACATTATTAATTGGAATTCTCAGCTTGCTACAGTATAGTTACAGGAATTCTGTGCTTTTATTTTCAAAGTTTTCAAATTTGAGTTTTGAGATGTCTTTCATAGTCCTGTTCAGATCTGTCCTTTGACCTTTGTTACATTAGATTTCCAGTCATATATTAAAGCCGTGAAGAACATGCACCCGTTCTGCTGCAGTAAGTCGTTTGCCTCTTGGAAACCACAACGCCCCTCTCTCCTGCTCAGGCACATGTCAGCTTCAAGCAGAATCCAATGTGATGATTTAGGATACTTTTCTTTCTGTCACAATAAACTCTGGGCATTATTCCAGTAAATCAGAAATAGAGCTAGTAATGTCAGTATTGAGATTATCTCATTAAACAGTACATGAGCAGGAAGAGAAGAGAGACTACAGATTGCAGAAAAACAAGGACTGTTAATCACAGAGTCCCTCTCTACTGAAGCATAACAAATGAGAACAGCTGGTGTCCAATAGTCTACATGATTTTAATTGATGGAAGCTGTTCAGAAAA
>VXAK01016375.1:91831-107067 GCA_013399435.1 Arenaria interpres
GTATTCTTTGTTGCACTGGAAAAATTGCTTATACTACGAAAGAGTAACTTGAGAATCTTAGATACTATCATAGTGCAATTTACATACTCATGGAGATAATGTGACTTAGTTCAGTGCTGAAGTGATATGGCTCTTTTTTGCTGCCCTTAATATGAGCAGTCAAGATGGCCTTGCTTTCTTTTGTGTTCTCATTTATGATTTTTCTGGAAATAACCCCTAAAACCTGTACATTCTTCAGAATGCTGTGCCTGCTAGGCAGTCTTTTCTCAAGTCATAAAATGGAAGAACAGTTATTTCATCTGCAGAAGTGTTAAAAAGTATTGTTGATATGATATTCAGACACTTTTTTTTGTTTTCCTTTCCAGGATTACTTATTGCCATCTACCTTTCCAGAGTAAATGGCTTTATGTTGGAACAGAGAGGGGAAATACACACATTGTAAATATTGAGTCCTTCATTCTTTCTGGATATGTTATCATGTGGAACAAGGCAATAGAACTGTAAGTGCAGACTTTTTTACATTTGTGTCTATGGTCATTTTCATAGCTGTATTAAGATTAATTTTTAAGAAGCATTTGTTTATACAAATATTAGCAAATCTTTTGACCTTTTATTTTAATGAATGTGTGTGCAGTATTAACTGGTTTGTTACGGGACATTGGGAATTCAGATTTGTCATAGAGACCATGTAATTATATTTTGTATAAAAGAAAAGGTTATCTGGCAATCTTTTTAACTGTGAAGTTACATGAAATGCAGGTAATCATTAATCTCACAAATTCAAACTTTACTAGTTTTATGAGGGTACTTTGATCACCATCTCCTCCAAACATCCTATGAAGACAATAATGGTGTATGTTCGCCCTAAGACTCTATGGAGAATATCTCTTCATTGAACTGTAGAATCATTTAGATGGGAAGGGACTGCAGGCCTCTAGTCCAAGCCTCCTGCTCAACACAGGGCTAATTTTGAAGTTAAATCAGTCTCGTCAAAACCCGATGAAGTGATAGGAAAGGTAATGAGTGTCTGTTAAATGATAGTTCTCTGACAAGCTAGCACAGGTGCCTGGGGCATGAGTATGAAATGGAGGGAGACTTGTGTAAAAATCTGACTGGGATAAGTCTATGCTTCCTGCAAGTAAAAGCTTCAACAGAACTGAAAATTATTTCTTTGCTGTTTCCTCTGTGAAGTTCCAGCAAGAGGAACTGCTGCTGGCAAACTCATAGTATTTCATGCAGTTTCTGAGGTACCACTTCATATTGTGAGGAACCCGTAACCTCAGGTAGTAAACTGAAATTCACCAAGCTCAGTGAACCAAGAGGACAGTATCTAAGAACAGGGCTACAGTGGTGAATGTAATTCTCTGTCCCAAGCAGAGATCATATCGATAGCAACTATTTTTCTCCAAAATTTTCAGCTTTGCCTTTTTTACCCCTACTATTATCATTGACTTTCGCTAATCACTGTGTCCCCTAGGGGGACAAAACTGGTGCCTCATTTCCTTTCCTCCCCTCTGCCCCACCAAACTTCACAGTCATAAATACCTAATTTCGTCTTCAAAGGAGATAAAAACAAGGGTTCAAACAATAATCAGGATTCAGACAGTCTGATGATAAATATTTTGTCCAGTTCTCAGTTTTGGAATGTTTGTTTGTCCTGCCTTTGTAAGACTTTGCTCAGCTCTGCTCAGTAGTTTTGGCTGAAAAATTACTGCTGGAAAACATGGTTTAATCAAAACCAGAATTCAGATGTTCATTTTGATGAGTTCTTCAGGTGGCAAGTATCTTAATTATATTCTCTTCCTCACTTTGTTTTGGAGATGTTGACATATTAGAGGGTTTTTTTGATTCCCATGTTTTAAAATATGTACATATATACTAAATTGAGTAGATAACAACTTAGAGGTTTTGAGAATAACACATTTTCATTTTGTGTGCATTTGGAATTTTCTTTCCTCCAGACATTAGGATGTTTCTATTTGGTATGGAAATAAATCTGAAAGCTTTTATGACATGGAAGCCTTCCACTCAGTTTCACTTCCTAATTATTTCAGAGTTCTTTTGGATAAATCTTTTTTTTTTTTTTTTTTAATGGCCACAACAGACCTTTTTTATGAGAACAGATTAGAATGATGCCTCTTTTCAGTGAAAAGTATGTGGCAAATAAGGGCTGCTTACTAACAAGCTTCAGTACTGAGTTGTTGAGATAGGCTAGATGCTGTGCCAGAAGCTACCTCTCTAGAACTTTTTTGTAAACAAGCAGCCTCTCATAGCTATCTTCTTTGTATTGCCTGTGCAGGAGTACACCTAGATTTTCTGAAATTTTTCTTCCATAAATTGTGAAAGGTAATGGCAACATAATACAGATAGACCATGCCACTTAAAGTTCTTGGAGGTGCCGCGTGGTTGCCATGATAATCTCTTCTTCTAAAAAGCTAGTTTGGCATATTCTGTTTTGGTGACAGTTGAGCACAGGTATTCATTAATTCCTGCTTCTAGGTATAACTTGATTGTTGTAGGTGGTGTGCTGGTCTAAGAAGGCTGTATCCTCTCCATTCAATCTCATCATGCACTTCTTGATATGGAATGAAGGAAGTTGTCCTTGCCTGTATTACAGGGGCAGACAGAGGATCCAGTATGTCTCCAGATCAGTTTTTGTGTATTAGAGTTAGAGGCTAGTGGGGATAATGGTGATGTTTGGCACAGCAGCTGCCTTTAACAGATGCTGTAGCACTGCTGAAGTCGAAAATAGGTGACTTTTCTCAGTAAAGTAATTTGAACTCTCTCTGGAATAGGATATAGGATAATAACAAACTATGACGTCTCTTCCAGTACTATTGCTTTTTTGCAGGAAAAATGTAACTTAGATTAGCTTTTAAAGGGAATGTTATTAACTCTAAGTGTACTTCATGAGGATAGGCTTATGGTAGTAGACTTTACTTTAGAGTTGTATTGAGACACATTTTTGAGAGAATAATTTTATTTTGGGCCATGGATATATTCATATATGATTTTTTTTTTTTTTTTTTTTTAATCTTCACATTATTTTCACATAATTTTCCCATTTTAGTATTATAGAATCATACGGTGATTCATGCTGGAAAGCTCCTCTGGAATTTTCTAAACCAAATTCCTGTTCACAGTAAGATCAGCTATGAGACCAGGTTGTTCAGGGCTCTGTAGGTTCATAGGGCTTGTTGATGTTAGGTATTTTTAAAGATGAAAGAAAATAAGAAAATGTATGCATGTAAAACTTCAGGAACAACTTCAGCGTTGCTACAAATGATGTAAGAGGTAATAGTGATCATAACATTGTTTTTCATTCTGAGATATATCATTTCCAAGAGTGGGATTAGTTTGAAGGTGTTACTATTCGCTATTAAGCTTGGAAAGAGAAGGTTTACCTTCTGTGCAGGCATATTTGTGCCAAACTTATGGGCAAGGAAAGCCCGGTGATTCCTCTGCTGCTGTATTCAAGTCCTCAGTTTAGATGGAGAGTTTATAAATAGAATTTTGAGTGTTTCAGATTTGTGTGTCATCTGTACAAATAAGCCCAAATAAGAGTCCTTCCCTCTTCATGCAGCTCTTACCCAGTTTCTAAAATTGCAGACTAAGTCTACCAACATAACTTGACTTTCTTTCAAAATCCCTTGTCATTTTTTTCACTGACTTGTACCTACTTCTAATGAAATATCTGTGAATTTTCATAATGTGGATTTAACTCAGTTGTTATTAAGATTTCAAGGCTTTACAGTGAAAATAGATAGGACATTGAACTGGTTAGTTGTGGGGAGTGAGGAATTGTGGAGACGCGCTGCTGAGCGAGAGCTCGACAGGTGTTCTTGCAGTTATGGGAAGGCAGCCTTGAGAACAGTAAAACAATGTCCTTGTATGATAATGTGAAGTCAACAATACAGATATCAAGCTAGCAAAATAGATAACAATACCAAAACAAATAATAATGACTAATTGGCCTGAGCGTATGAACACTTATATGTAGCCAATTGTATTGCTCACAACAGCATGTAGACGGGCCCCCACAACCTATCTGTGTAGAGAGCACAGCGTGTGATCAAAAGAGAGAAACTATATATGCTGTAAAAATAAAACATTAAACGTCTTCGCTTTATCACTTGGCAGAGTCCGTGCCCTTATTTGCCGCTGTTAGTTTTTTAAAAACCTGAAATGCTTCCACTTTGGAATATTAAACTGTGTATTACAATACCAAAATCACTGTAAAGCCAGATTACAACTCATTTTGTAAGAGTACAAAAAACCCCAAAACCCAGCTGACATTCTAGTTCTTTTTGTTTTTCAGAACATAGTTAGGAGGGCCTCCATATACATTGCTAACACTATGGCAAAGATAACCAGAAGAGTTCAGAATACCTGTGTTGTCATTTCCTCCTTTAGAAAGCACCTACAGGTTGCATTCTAGACTTTCATCCTGGACTGAATTTCCCCTCTAAGGTCATGATGACGTTGCTTAGTAAATAGTATACTAAATGGTATTGCATAGGTGAAAAAAATACGGAGCATAGAAAATATATTCCAACATTTTAGTCTGTTCATGAACTTAGGAAGATTTCAACCCCCCAAAGAGTTTTGTCACACTTCTTGAGACCAATTCATTCCAGAGAACACAGCTCTCATCCCCAGAAGAAAAAAAACATTGTCAGTCAGTGAGGCTCATCAAATTACTGCAATTTGTTTTTTTCTAACAGTGATTCTGTTGTACAGAAAGACTGAGCTGAAGAGGCTTAGCACGTTAAAGAATTGAAGGAGGAACAGGATTGGATGTAAAATTTTTAGACTTTTCATGTGAACTAATAAATCCTGTCACCATGTCCTGCTTGGCTACTTAGACTTATAAAGCTGGCTTTTGGGGTTTTTTTTGTTGGAATTTTTTTCTTGAAAGCTTGCCAGCATTTGGGATTTTGTTGCCTGCTTTTGTGTCAAAATACACAGAAAGATCTGTAGACCACTATATTTTGGAGTGATAGTGGTTTTCTCACTGTGATCTGTTTAGAAGCATCTGGTGGAGATATATGTCAAAAAGATGGTTGCAATACCTGTTTTATCATAGTGATTCTTGTCTCGGCCATTTCTGTCATCTCATGCAATGTCACTACCTCAGACCACACAGAAGCATCTTTTCAGCTAAGAATGAAGAATAACTGAAAACTTTTTCACTTAGCATTTCTCTGTCACGTAGCAGAGCCTAGTCCTTTGCCAGAGATGTTTGGGGCTCGTGATACTGTTTGGTTTTCTATTCTCAAATAAACAAACAGTTTATCGCTGTTCCTTCAAAACGTTTGGAAACAGGTCTGAAAGAGAAAAATAGTCAATGAGCCCAGCATGTCTCCATTTACTCTAACTACAGTGAGATTAATTTTCTCAGCCTTCAGGGTCATACATTCTGGAAGGTCATCTGGTGTTGAAAAAGAAAGGAAGATATTTCTATGAGTCCACTACACTCCAAAACCAAGAACTCTGTATTGTAAGCCCCCTTGCCAAGCATGCAGATTCCACGGTTTGAACACCCCACTGACTAACAAAAGTAACTGAAACTTGTAAGAATTTATGGGATTCAGAGTATCAAAGAATTAGGCAAATTAAAACTCAGTTATGACAGAGCCATAACTTAGTCTTTTCTTTCTTAGCACTTTCTTTGCCCAGCCCCATTTCCTAGATGTGTCTCAGAGCCAGCAGTTCCACAGCAGTGAATGAAAGCAGCACGCAGGAGAAGTAGCAGTCTAGGAGCAACTGCTAACCTCTCTGTGCTCAGACCTAAATAGAAATAGTTCCTAGTATAAAGAAAGTGTAAGTTGCCAGGAGTCCTTCTTCTAGACATTTTAGAAAGTGTGTCTAAGACTCAGAGTTGCATCTTGAGGTTGAATTGATTCTTATTTCAGTTCCCAGCTTTGATCCACAGTATGTGAATGATTTGTCTAACTTCCTCATTCTTTTTAATTTCTATGTGACTCTACCATTGAAAAGAAAGTCTTAAAATCTCTGGTGTGCTGCACATTTGTGGAAATCAAAACTGTGGAAGATGTCTGAACTATTGGCACTGAAGAAATATCTGCTTACGTGCATGCTTTTCTCAGCACTGTCACATTCAGTCATCTCCAACTCTGTAACAATGACTAATAGAGATGTTTGCCTTTTTTTTTTTCCTTTCTCTTCTAACTCCTTTTACAGCTTTCTACTACAAATTTTCGTTCTTCTTAGGAATCATTACAGTGCATCTGTAATTGTGCAGGTGTTGTGTTTTAATCCCATCTGGCAGCTAGGACCATGCAGCTTCCTCTAGAAGGGCAGGGAGAAGAGGGAGAAAAGGAGGGGAAAGCTAAAAGAAAAAAAACACCTCATGGGCTGAGATAAAGGCAATTTAATAGAACAATAACAGAACATGAAACTAACAATAATAATAATGGTAATGACACAAGTCACTCTCAGCACCCGGTGAATTGGTACCTTCCTGAGCAGCGATCACAAGCACCTTTTCCCTGGCTAACCCCATTTATGTATTAAGCATAACATCTATGGTATGGAATATTCCATTGGCCATTCCATCATTTTTTCTAGCCTCCTTCTCAGCTTCTGTAGGAAGCTGAAAAAAGTCCTTGAAAAAATATAAACATCACCTGGAAACAACTAAAACAATATGCTTTCATACCAAATCAGAAATACAGTAACCACTAGAAAGAAAATTAACTCTGTCCCAACTGAAACCAAGACAGCAAGCTAACTTTTTTCAAAAAGAAAATAATTTTCTCTTGGTTTGATTCTATTTTGTCATACATTACTTTTACCTGCTTTAAAAATTGTCATAATATTTGAAGTTCTTATAACAGTCACTCCGTTTCTTAGAGTATATAAAATTTCCCAGAATGATGGAGGAATACATCATCTAAGTATTTTCCACATCTTCTGGGTCCAAATTATAACATTGCTGAAGACTTCTTTCTGAGCTTTCTCATTTTAGAATAAAATAGTTAAATAAAAGTTTCCATCCTTACAAGTTTTTGGACTCCTGTTTCACAGTGAATGGTTTCTTCATTTCAGGTTCTATTCTTCTGAGTAAGAATCATGTCTTACAGCATATCAGCTCTCTCATCTCCCAAAATGAACATGCATCAAATAAATTAATACCTACTGCTGTCAGGAATAACTTCTGATGAAGTGCAAAGCAACTCAAAGTATCACTAGTTTCTTAACAAACTTCTAGTTTTATACAGCTGTCATGGGAACTCTTTGTTCCATTTCTCAATTCTTATGCAGTCTGGTTTTGTGGGCTTGAAGGTCAACAAAGTCTATGAAATGTTGCAATCTTTTGTATGATTAGTTCATACTTTCTTCTTGCTGAGTTGAAGGTAGCTTTTGCTTCAGGAATTTTTTACTGCAAATCATTGCTGGTATTTTTTGGACTTGACCTTCATTTTTCTTTCTGCTGTGTATGGACTTGGCTTTCTATTTTGTCCTTTTCATGTCTTTTCAGAGCTTTTATTTCCTCAGTCATTCTCAGCTCTACCCTAGCTAGTATTTGGGAATTAAGAATTCTATGCTCAACTATTTAACTTAACGCCTTCTATTCACCTACTGATTCTTCCTTATTTTGCCCTTTCTCAAGGGATAGAATCTAGTTACTTTGTACAGTCTCCTAAAGCCTGCTTAAAGGAATGCCTATACACAAGTATCTGGCATCTGATGTGTTTTATTCATGATAGCTTCAAGTGTGGTTGGTTTCCCAGCAGCTCTTTATCCTTTCCAGGAACTGTTGGATCTCTGCTTTTGCTTTTAATGTACTTCAACAGTGTTTTACTTTTTTTGTAGCTGTTCCACAATGACAGCATACAACTTTCCAGTCTCCTTGACAACTCTACTGTAATAGCATGAGGGGAAACAAAATACATTATATATACTAAGGAGGCAAAAAGTTTTTGTGTGTAGACATTTCTACATGCAGTATAATTTACTGTATGAAAGTAGTAATTACTGTATCTCTAGTTCTGATAGTGTTTCATGAGTTCTGTAAACTGATGATATTGATATAGTATAGTTGACTAAATAATTGTTTTATTTAATCCTACTTATAGTGATGTGATGATGTCTACGCTTAGGAGAAATTGACTGTAGAGCCTAATGCCTGGCACTCCTTTTACAGGCAACACTTCCCCAGGGCTCAAAAAAATGTTGATATTATTTCTTCTCATGCATACTTTCCTTGAAGAAAGAAGAAGGTGCAAGAAGGCACTGATCTGCCTGTGGAAGAATATTTCTGGTCTTAGTGTAGAGCAAATTACTATCTTTGAGTTCCAAGCCACAATCATGCACTAAGTAAGAAATAGCATCACTTCAGGAGAAGTAAGCAAGATGTATTACCAGAGAAGATTTATCATGTCTCTCCTTCTGTATCCAGGCATAGGGCAGCTTCAGAGCAACAACCGAAAGACTGTGCCAAATGAAGACAGTTACGACCCTTTCACACACAGTTTTCTTCGCTGCTCCATCTGAACTGGTGTTATTTTGTATTAATATATCCTCCCCCAAGCATCTCCCCCAAGACAGGACTGTGTATGTCCCATGCCAAACCAAAACAAAAGCTTTGTGCTGCACCTTGACAATATTCCTTACTGTTTGGTCCAAAGCAGAATCCATTTTGATACAAATACTTCACTTGATGTGTGAAAAAAACACCAGTGTTTCTTGGAGCCCCAAAAAGGCAGTGCAGGAGAGCTGCCAAGGAGTAGGCTCTACAGTTCCAAAATGCTTCAGAAACATCTGTTGTCATCATCCCAGAAACTCTGTGTGATCTTATGTGTGATGGCATGTCTGAAATGAGTTTTAGGAAATACAATTATTTGAAAAAGATCCTTTCTCATTTCCTGACAGAGTTAGTGTTATGACTGTCAAACTTAATAGACTCACTGTTTCCTCTTACCTATGTATAATCAAAGCTGGCAGCTGTTCAGCGATCAAGGTATTTGTGGTGAGTGGACTCTGGCTGGTGGTGAGAGCCCCACTAAGCTGCTCTCTCGCTCCCCCTTCTCAATAGCACAGGGAAAGAAAATAAGATGGAAAAGTTCATGGGTCAAGATAAAGATAGGGAGGTAAGTTATTAATTACTGTCAAAGGGCATAACAGACATGACTTGGAGAAAATTAATTCAATTTCTTGCCAGTTAAAATGGAATGGCAACAAAGACAAAAACTAAAACACCTTCCTCCAAATCCCCTTTTTTCCTAGGTTTACCTTCACTCCTTCATTCCCAGCTCCTCTGCCTCCTGCCCTTCCTCCTCCCTCAGCAGCCCAGGGGGATGGAGAATGGGAGCTGTGTTTGGTCCATTACAGCTTCTCTCTCCTGCTCCTCATACTTTTACCCTGCTCCAGCACAGGTCCTTCCACAGGCTGCAGTCCTTCAGGATAAACCTGCCCCAGTGTGGGCTTTCCACAAGCCTATAGGAAATATTCACGTACTCTAGCGTGGTCTCCTCCACAGGCTGCAGGGGAATGCTCTGGCATGGTCTTCTCCACCAGCAGCAGAGGAATCTCTGCTTAGGCACTTGGAGCATCTTCCCGTCTCCTCCTTCACTGACCTTGGTGCTCACAGGGCTGTTTCTCACACTTTCCTCACTGCCAGTGCAGTGGTTTTTTGCCCTTTCTTAAATTTGTTTTCCCTAAGGCACTACCATTGTGACCATGCCTGCGGGGCCTTTGTTAGAGGCAGCTGTGTCCAGAACAGGGCAGCCCTGACCTCTCCTCACAGAGACTCCACATACAACTCCCCTCTGCCGACACTGACACCTACATCCAATATTGGACATAAAACAGCTAACAAGGATGGAACCAAAGGTGTGCACGTCAATGTATCAACTTTGCTGATAATGTATATGAAGCTCTGACTCAACAAAACTAAAGAAATAGCTAGGAACCTAATAATAAAAAGATAATACTCCTAAAAGGAACAAAAAGCATCTAATTTACTGAAAAGCAAAAAGAAATTTTATTACAGTGTAATAAATCCCAAGATACTGCAACTATTTTTTACAATAGAATCAAGAGAAAAATGGAGGAGGTAGGAAAATTTATTGTATTAGTGAAGGTTACCCTTTTTAGCTGAGGTCTTAGCACAGAAATCTGAGGCTACGCCTATGCAGGGATGTAAGATAAAAATAAGACTGGTAGTGAAAGATAGTTTTATATCGTTTACAGAGGAACAACTAGTTTGTGTGACAATGAAAGTATAATTAGCCTGAAATTACATGTAATGTAGAGTGAGTAGAGCTCATGTAAGAGTTTGCTTCTCCCCAAAGACAAGTGTATACATTCCTTGGAAAGCAATGACATATGTATATTAAAAAGAAAACAGTAGTTGCACAGATTTATCTAAATTGATCATGATTGATAGTTACAAAGAGCAGCCTAGACAAGATCTACTTCCAGCTTAGAAAGACAATATGCTCTTTCCCTTTTTCCCTCCATTTTCTCTGATTTTGCCAGTATTCCTGGTCAACTACTAATATTGCTATGGCCAAGCAACCCAGTCTGCCTATTGGTGGGTCCAATGGGCTGATGTAGCTGCCAAAACCAGTATGCCTTGTCAGCCTGTGTGTGCTCCTTCCACCATTTTGTCTGTTGCCAGCTGAGTCATGCCTGATGTTTGCTTGGCTCTGCTCCATCTTCCATCATCTGTCAGTGGTTCTTATCTGGCTTAAAGTAAGATTTCTTATGCTGCCTCTTCTCTTCATGGTTTTCCTCTTATGCTTTCTCCTTTGCCGTCATGGTATAGGCATCATGTACCTCACACAGACTTCGTTCTTCCCATCAGCATACTCTGACCAGTTCAGATTGGTGAACCTATGTCAAAAACAAAGTTCAAAGTAGCCTAGAATGTCCAAAGATGTCCTATTCCTACTCTGAGGACAGATGTACCAGACATGCACTGCTTGCAGATATCTTCATCTCAGCCCTCAGTTCCCCATCACAGCCTACCTACCCTTCAGGCTCCAACGCCTAGTGCTGTGGAAATGAATTTTTTATTCCAGTACAGGTTACTCAGAAATAGAACCTCAGCCAGAGAGGTCCCCTCTGGGGAGGTGGCTTGGATAGGAATGGCAGCCAGATCTCCCACTAACTGCATCTATGCAAAAATTGTTGCATGCTATGTCTTAAGCCAAATGGGTACTTGCTACTGGCACCATTAAAGACAGTCTGTATAAAATATTGCTGTACAAACTGGCTGTCCACTGCTTTCCTGATGGCCTCACGTCTGCGTTGGAATATGTCGCAAAATGCTCTTGCTGAAGCCTTGTGCACTGAGACCTCATGTAGAAACGTAACATGCTGCAGGTACCTGTGGAAACATGATCTGTCAAAGCTGAAGATGATGGCATGGGATCATTTCATGGAGAAAGTTCACCAAAGAAAGGGCTTGCCACATTGCCACTAGCTTTATGCATGCAGCTAGCAGTAATGTTAAAATGTATGTGAAGGGGTGGAGTGTAGTCTTGGAAGGCTGACTGGCCTTTCAGTGAAATTTTCTGTGTCTTTGGCCTGGAACAAACTTCGGTTGGAAGGTCGAAGGATATCTGCAGTAATTTTTCATTGTCTTTAGCTCAGAGGTGAGTATCAGACAAGGTCTTTGCCACTCTGTTTTGGCCCAGCTTTAGTGCAAGACCAAATAGCTAAAATATTTAAAACATTCTATGGGAAAAAAATAGAGGCCGGAGGAAAGCATGCATGCTTTCAGGAGTGTTTGAGCACACTGTTCTGTGAAAGAGGAGTCTATGAGGATATGAATTACTCCACACTATTTTAATATTTGATTTGCCTGGGAATTTTTGCATACCGCTCTTAATCTTGATTTGGAGTCTGACCTGGTAGAACAGAGACCAGTTTTGCTGTAGTTCAGTATTAGAACCAAAGGAAGAGGAACATTGTTAATTTAGGAAAATCCTTTGAGCAGTTTGGCTGGAGAACCTTGTTTTGGTTTGTTTCTTTAATTCTCTTGCAGATTGCTTTAAAACTTGGAGCCTTGGTAGTTTTAGGTATGGCTTCCAGATAAATTCTTAGCTTTATGGAGCCTGCCGGTCTCTGCAATGTTTTTTCCTGGTGACCTTTGGTGAACCAGGACCAAACATGCAAGTCTAGGTCTGAAGCTGAA
Organism: Arenaria interpres; assembly: GCA_013399435.1. Taxonomy (NCBI): domain Eukaryota; kingdom Metazoa; phylum Chordata; class Aves; order Charadriiformes; family Scolopacidae; genus Arenaria; species Arenaria interpres. The sequence goes on from VXAK01016375.1 coordinate 104,001, forward strand.
CTCCAAGGGACATGTCCTCTGACCCCGGAACCCAGATGAGAGAAAGGTCAAGTTCTGTGCAGGCATTCAAATACCCTGAACTTTTGTGGACTGGTTCTTGTCTTCTTGCTATATATGACTGCCATGCCTAAAGGTCTGGTCAGAAAAGATGACAGTGGAAAAATCTTCATCTGTCCACTCAGTTTCCTATGATTTGCATTTGTTGTTAGGTACTGGACAGTCATGACTTAAGCAGCAGTCCCTGTACTAAGTTGCATACTATGTTATTGTTACATTACAGAAAGAGAGGGGACAGCAAGAACAATAAGTAATCTTTATAGAGGCTTACCAAGACTCATGGGATGGGTCTTATGGCTGAGGAGCCTCACTGAATATGCATTGTGGGTGTATTAGTTGGTCTGAAGATGTCATAAGGCTTTACAGAATAGACAAAGGCAAGATGCTCCATTTCTGAAACCCCACTGCAGCAATGCTAAGAAGCGAGCAGTAGAAGATAGAGCAGTGTAGGTGCTAGAAGAAGCTAGAAGATAGAGCATGTAGGTGGATTACTGAGGACCTGTTAATGAGATTGGAACTTGGTGAGTCTTGTTATCAGTATTTGAAGTGAATCCAGTTAAGACTTTACAAATCCTTGGCAGATTAGTCTTGAAATCAAGCAAGTGAGGAGAAAGGGCAGAAAGAGAGAAAGTGGAGAACAGAAAAGGCAAAAAAGCCTCAGAAATGAGGGCAGGGGGGTGGAAATTACTGTAATAGAGGAATAGTGAGATTTTTTTTAAAATGGAAGAAAGGATTCATCAACAAAGGAGAATCTTTGCCTATGACAGCAAAAGGGAAACAGAGGAGAACACGAAAAGATATGGATAACTTTCAGATAGTTATCTTCCCCTGCTGGGCATTTTAGGATGACTTTTAAACCATTGGAGATACACATTAAGACACCTAGAAATTAAGGTAAGCATCTAACTCTTCATTACAAAAAACATTCACAGATTTGAATTGATTTTTGTCTTGCAGATCCACAAAGACTCACCCTGGGCCAGTTGTACATTTAAGTGACAGCCCAAGAGATGAGGGAAAAGTGAGTACAGCTACTGGTATAAAACATCGCAATATTTCATAGCCTTTATTTGCCTCAGTCGCTCTTTTCTTTCCTCCTTACTGGTTTTATCATATGCTCTCTTTCTATATTTGCAAGGTCACTTTTACTATTTTACAATTTTTAAGAAAGAAAAATTTCTTTGTACAATTTTAATGAGTAAAAATCCATGAAAGCGACAACACACCGTACTTTGAAACCTATGGCAAATCAAAATTGTTCCTGATTACATAAACTTGGCTTTACTTAAGTAGGAGTTGACTAAAAACTGTACCTGTACTTTAGTACTTGGATAAGCATGCTATTATGAAAGCATTAGAGTAAGTTTTCATAAGATAAGTTTTTTTTCTTACATGAGAATAATAACAATAGTAACCCACTTTTGGCACTTGCTGCTGTTTCTGAATAGAGCTGAGAAATGCAAAGAGCTGTCAATAAGTGGAAGCAAAACATAGAGTGTTCGGGTCATGATTGATACCATCAGGAGGCAAAATCAGAGTTGACTTTATTTGTATGGTAGCTTTTCCAAAATGAAATTTTGTTGCCAGAGTATCAGTTTTATTAGACCTTTTTTATTTTTATGTATTGCTACTGAATTTTTGAGCATTTTGCCTGTGTGGAAGGGGCATTTAACTGTCTCGTCATTTTTGATCACTTTTGCCAATTGCATTTCAGTGTGTATTCATAAAGGACTGCATCTTACAAACCAGTGTGCCTCACGTATCAACTGATGGTTATTGGAAACTAGTAGCGGTTTGAATTTCTGATACTGATACGGGGGACATTTTACTGAAATTCATATGCTTACCTAGAAAAACACCGATGACTACATCTGAATTTCATTTGCATTATCTGTCCTTGGACTTATCCATATTGCAAGGTGAACTATGTGCAAATGAGGCACTTGCCAGCTAGCCCTCCAAAAGGCCAGATTGCATCTTTAAGCCTTGTTGGAGGAATCACAACAGATGAAGCAATTTAGAATATAGCAAATAAAGTAATTAAACGCTATGAAGCGTAGTGTTTTAGCCTCAAACTACAAGCCGTTAAGAAATACTATTTAACTATGTATGGCAAAATACCTGATAAAAATAAAGGTTTATTGATGTGGCATAACTCTTGTTCACTGGCCACAGCAGAAGCTGCTGCTGACCTACCTAAGGCGCACGGTGTAGGGAAAAAAGATACGATACTAAAAGAAAAAATGGTCTTGTGAGTGAACATCTCTTACAGGAATGTCATGCACTGTGTCCAAAAAGAAGCCTAAAATATTTTGACTTCAGCAGAAAGAGGAAGATGAAATGGTCCCAGGAAAGGGAGTTAGAGGAGACCTTGCTTGGAAATACAATTGCTTGTTGCTCAGAGGGCACATTGGAGACATCTGAGCACTGATGAATTACTAGCATACTAACAACAACAGCAACAGCAAAATCAGATGGATCCCTGTGAAATGCAAACATTGGAAATTTATGAGGAGAAAGAGTAGAAAATGTAAGCCATACTGAAACCATCCCAGTATAGCTTTTTATATCATTGATAGATTGAGGGTGGTGTAAAGAACAAATTGGTACTAACAAGATACTTGCAGATTTGCAGAATATGGAATAGATAGTGTTTGAAGTTTACGGGAAAATATCAGTAAAAGGTAAGCAAAAATGTAAGAGAAGATCCAAGCACTAAATCAAAAGACATAGCTCTAAATAAAAAAAAAAAATCCAACAGAAGAGGAAAACAAACTGAATTTTTCAACTAAGTCTCATTAAACTTTGTTTGAAAGAATGAAGGATAAAACAGTCTTTCTTCAGAATGGGGAAAAAATGAAAAAAAACCCAACTTCCTGGACTTTTGCTGTTCAGCATAGTCATAAATAACCTAGAAAAGAGAGTGAGCAGTCCTATGATCAGGTTTGTGGGACTTTAGGAGGCTGAGAAACAGCAGTAAAATGTCAGGTTAAATGCTGTCTTTTGTAAA